>JAQIXX010001187.1:0-37442 GCA_034700605.1 Willowsia nigromaculata
TCAGACTTGTGGAATGTATATGCATGGGTTACTGCGCTCGTCACTTGAAATACACACAGGAGCACAAGAGGAGTGAAAAAAATGCCGGTTTGGAGTGGATTGAGTTTTGCAAAATCAACTTCTCTTTAAAAATGGAACTCACTGTGATACACACTGTTTAAAAATCACGGAGAGAATACTGCTTATATATTTGCATGTGCAAAAAAAAATTATCCGAGAGTGCAGTTGTGTGTGCAGCGAGCAGAAGAGTAGATGAGAAAATGAGCAGGCTTTCTTTTTACGCAGTTGATTTTATGATGAAGAGATGAGGAGTTAAAAAATGTATGATCTTGACTTCCCTTCATATCTCTCGTTTTGGTTTCTTCTTCTTTTTTTTCATCATCTTGAAACACGCAGAGTGGGACTCTGGATTCGATTGGATTTGCAAAACCTGCTGGTGGTGATGGCAGGAGGAATGATCAAGTTGTTTCAGGAGATAAATAGAAGATAAAAAGGAAAGTGAGAGAGATGCAGAGGAATGGATCAACATGGATTACTATACAGAGTAAATCTTCATCATGCATTTTTTTTCTGGTTTCGCTTTCTGTTGAATGCATGCATAATATGATTTCATGTATTTGCAGTTGGATTTCATCTGCATTCTTGTTTCAAAATCTGCTCCAGTCTAATTTTTTGGCTGACATTTTGAAAAGTCAAGGGTTTAAATTGAGATTTTGAAAAAAAGTTGTCAGAGTTTTATTGGTTTCATTAATTTACCTACTTGCCATTTGGATTGGCTACGAGTCATTAATATGCGTAATAGGTTGTAAGGTAGATTATTTACGAGGGGCATAAGGAATACCCGTGATCTTGTAATAAACACATTTTGTAGCCGAAAATCTAGTGAAAATTTTCCACTGGAAAATTCTTAGCGGTTAGGTTTTTCAGAACCTACCACAATAACCTTCAATTTTTGTCTCTTGTCACTTGTGGAAAAGTTCATATTGAAAAAATGCCGACTTTATGACCTTATCATGTTTCGCTGTTAGTCGAATGCCTTTATTGTTACAGCTTTAGAATTGGCTTATCTCTGAAAACAGTCAACTTTTTTTGTCTCTTACATTGCCCCAAATAATTTAGCACGCAATATAGCGAAAAAAAATCTCATGAAAATTAATGTGTCTCCTTCCTCATATTAAATGAAGGAGATAAAGGAGGAAAAATGTAGTTTTCTCGAAAAACTGGCAGTACAGTCTTCTAAGTACATTGGCCCCATTTACAAAAGCGACATTGACATTGACACTACTTTGCTGTGCTACAAACGCAAATTGTTCTCCTCGGATTACATGAGTGATTGGTGTGAAGTACACAACTGCCATTACGGTAGTATTGCACAATGCCTATATGTACAAAGCTTCATTCAATTTTTTTAACGATTATTGCAGAAGCTTGCATTTCCACTGTGCCTGGATAGCACACACTCACTTCAATTTCAAATCAATGCAGCTTTTTTTAGACGCAATTTCAATTTAGAGAGTGTATCGGCCCATTATCAGGGAAATGAAGATAACGAGAGCATTGGGCCCAGTAAAGAAACACTTGGTGAAATTACACTTTTGGTGCTCTCGCCACTCATTCAATAGGAATGCGATGAATTGAGGAGGATAACGACATTGAATCAAGTGCAAATTTTCCTTATCGTTCATCCCAACATGAAAAGAGATGATATTTTTTTAGCAAGTTTAACCGAACCGAACTAAACACCGAGCAATAAACATAAAAATAGGATTAACTCTTTGTAAACTATTGGCATTGAAAAAAAGTAATCCCTTGTCTAAGAGACAAACTGGAATGCTATTTATTTTTCAAGCTCCCCAGAAAAAATAGGCCTTTAATATCCTAAGCACATTCTAATCTATTGATTCAACGAGATGAGAGATTAAGGTTATCTTTCTAAGGAGGAAGAAATGCCAATTTACTGAAAAAATCTAATCACTTTACTTGATTGATCCTAGAAACAACATTGGAAAGGGTAAAGACACGACATGTGTCTGCATTCCCTCCACGTGTTCCCACGATTATGTGGCTTTCTCTTTATTTATTCAAGATGGCTTATTAAGCTGCTTATCGCAAGATTCAGCTTGTGTGAATTTAGATCATCTCTAGAGCTCTCCGACAGATAATACAAGTGCAAAAAATTGATGATGCAAAAATTCAATCAGTCTCTCTCGCTGGATATCATCATGAGTCACACGTGATTCAGTATTGCAGATCAATACTTTAATTTTTTGAGTCATTTGAAGCAACAGTCAAAATGAAAATGCTTCACAATTTGTGAGCTTTGTTCCTGAAACTACAGCCTTTCTTGAGGTTATAGACATTGTTTTAGGTATGCAAACACTAGTCAGCTAAATAAGATGTGCGGCACAATCTAGTAAAACGATTAATCATGAAAATTGTCAATAAAAAAATTCCCAAGAAGTGATTTGTAATCTTGAGCGAGCAAGAATTGTCAAGAAATCTACTGAAAAAAAAAGTTTAATGAGGTCAGTAACCTGGAACCTTTGAATTGACTATTTGGGTGCTTCACTCTCTCATCTGCAGTTTCTCAAGTGAAAATTTGATGAATATGAAGATGACCTATGATAAACTACTATAATGCATACCATTAGAGGAATATGTGCTGACAATAAAATTGGCGAAGAAAATTGCATCAATTTTTTGCATCTCGACGAAAACCAGAAGATAAAAAGCAGTATAACGTTTTTCTAAACGATTCAACTCCAAATTATGGCTGGAGCAGAGACGAATAGCTAGTTAGATGGAAAGTGAAACTGGAAAAAGAGGAGTAATCATTTATTACTTCATACTGTTATTATAATTGGGAACCGGTTGAATAAAATAGCTACTCAATCACCCTCTAATAATTGGCTTAACTTCTTTCAATGCGTGTCTTGTCTACTACATCGATGGATGATTGCATGATGATAAAAAAACCCAAATATATTTTTAGGTTCTCGATGGCTAGGTCAGTGTCAGTAAGCACAAGTACAGACAAGACACTCACGTCACTCTTTTAAGAAAATCCCCGAAAAAAAATTGTAGTTCACTGTACTACTAGCATGCTAGCTTTTTGCATTTTGAATCTGAGTTGATACGTCCGCGAGTAAATGATACTTTTTAAAATGTGTTTAGACCTAAAAGTCTAAAAAGTATCTATTTATGTGTACCACCACCAACACTACTGCTGCATGCAGATCCACTGCTATTACCAACACCACCGCTTCATTATCATCATCATCATGAATGAGCAAATCGTGCCAAGTTCAATGTTCAATGTCTCCCAAGTAAGATCCAAGATCAAGATTGGAGGAGAGAAAAAATGCTGTGTATTGAGTCACCAGCTAGAAAATTGTATCATTTTCATGCAGCATGAATCACATCAGCATTGACTGAACTCAAAAACCTCGCTGTACAAAACTGAGATTATATTTTAGTCATTGAAGATGTGTTTTTATGAAACTCTTTTGGGGAGATGTGACATACCTAAGTTGGATTTGTACTGGATGGGTTTGATTTTGCAGTTCTGAGAATTCTAAAATTGTATGAATGCCTGTTTATTTTGCTTGTTTGTTGGCAATTTTGGCGTTTTTTGCAACTGGAAAGTCTTTCTTGAATTTTGCGACAAGAATGGGAAGCAAAAAAAGTTAATCTTGTTGGAAGCCGCGTGCTTCAAGGATTGAAAAATGAATTGGACGAGTGTGCTGCTATTTTGATGAAAGAATTTGCTAGATTGCTGGTAAGTAATTGAATTTCGTTTTCGCAACGAAGTTGTCTTGTTGCTTCTCTACTTCCAAGAAAATCTGAGCGACAGTAAATACAGTAGTAATTTTGTAAAGGGAGAGAGATGAATAGGAAAAGTGCAACTGTATTCAGAGTAGAGAAATGGCAGAGATGTGAGATGCGAGCAATGAAAGAATTATTAAATTAAATGATTGTATCCTCATAACAAACAGCAATTATCTCCTCCAAAGTCGTAAAATGTTTAATCGGCTTACCTTTGCTGTGATGTGAAGGACGGGAGAGGGTACAAGGTCATTAGCGTTTCGTTGTGCGGGCGGTATACAATAATTTTTCAAAGAGGAATTATTATTAATGCCGTTTTTTAACTGGCAATATCGCAACAGCAGAGCACACGACTTGAAAAGTGACACAACTTGAGTAGGTATTTGGGTAACAATTTTGATTAGGGTTTTTTATAACTTTATTTCAATGCCCCATGTTTCATTACAGCCGTACAATTATAAATTTCTGAAATTTTGGGAAAAACTAGAGCTCAAACAGGTAAAACGACAGCGTTCAAAGCTGAACTAATTTTTAATATTCAGCTTCTCCAATATCCAGGCCACGGGATTCCCATTTAATTCATACGATTGAAAATATCAAGATTACGACATCAATAAAGATGCAAAATCAATCATTTCCTGGAAATAGCATCTCCTCTCCTCCCATTTGTGCAAAAATTTACCAACATAAACTGGAACATTACTTGAGACAGAGAATAAATACGACAAAAAGATAGTACTTAAATGTTTAGGTACCTACACATATCGTGCTTCAGGATAATTATTTCTAACCGCTTTATGTAAGCATTTTGTAAACTTCAAAGAAGAATATTCGAATTGAATAACAAACTGTTAAGATCTAGATGCAAAAGCTCTCCATAAGTTTTACTCTGGCTTCTTGTATTGTGCATGATGAAAAGAATGATGATGACAAAGATGCTCTTTTTACCTACCAGTTTATCTCTTAAAATGACGGTTTTAGGTACTGCGTCTTCCTTTTTATTTGCTTTTTTTTCTTCCATTCTCGTTGCTCCTTTTGTTCAACCGAGTGTCTTTTTGACTGACTGACTGAATGACATGATAATTTGCTTGAAACCGTGCAACTTGTATCTCACAGTCGGTTACTTTACTTCGTGAATGGCAAATATTGGACTGTTCACAGATACGTGGAAATGGTGCTGAACGATACAAAAAGTCTTGCATTTTCAGCAACTCACGTCATCCTCATGTAGAAATGAATAAATTATGCATATGTGTTCCATCAACATTGTCAGTAGTTTTGTTTGATAACAACAATGGTAAAAAAAACCAGGCAATCATATTAAAAGTCGAAAATTGCAATGGAGAAAAAGTACACACGTAAAAACTCCAGTATCTCGTCAGAGTCAAATGTGGAATGATTCTTTATTCGTGTGTCAGTTTTTGCTCAGTATGTGGGAGACAACAAGCAGCCGAATTTGTTTGTCTTTTCCCATATTGCACCAAACTCACGAATTTCGCGTGTTTCGGCAAATAAATTCGCAATAGTAAAATGGACGAACAATAATGAATGCTAATGAACATGAATGGCTTTTTAGTTTCAATGTCGTCATTTCATTTTTTAAAGCTGCTACTGGTACAATGGGTGCTATATCAATTGGTTAGTGGATTGCATGCAAAAATATTTATAGGAATGCGAATGCGGTTCGGGAAAGAAATGAGAAGATGACGTGAATCAAGTTGAAGGCGGTTTTGCTGGTGTTTATTTACATGAGTTCATTGAATTCTCTTCAGAAAATCATGAATTTTTCATTGGGAACAGTCAAGTGTCTAATGGATTAATATATTGTGAGAGGTGTCTCGTCGTCTGTCTCCTCAAATGAGAAACTTTTTTTCATGTGTTTGTACAAATCCTCAATATTGATCTCCACCCGATAAGATAAATGCGAAGCTACAAGTTTCTGGAAGCCGGAGTAAACGTGCGTATGTAAATGGGATGTGATTAATAGTCGCTGGTCACTGAATTGGTCAACTGGCTATTAATAAAAATATGCTGTGGCACTTTAACTATAGGTGCTTGAACTATGTAGACTATCAATTTTACTCTTCTGATAGTATCAGTCATTAACCTGCTTAAAACGTGTAGGTATAGAATTACCCATGTCAAACTTTGAATGAAAATAAAATCATGTTTTTTTCACTTGACAGGATGTTTGTAGGTGGATTGAATAATTAACTAGTTTTTCATACAAAACCCAAATCTCAATTCAAAAATATTCAAATCAAACAGACAAAAAGTAAGAAACTAAAGTAGGAAATGGATTCAAATTCTTCAATCTCAAATCCAAATCCAGGCAAGCAGGTGAAGAAACGATTAACATGAATCTCACTGATTGTCATTCAAACTGAGAATTGAATAGAAAAAAAAGGAGATTATCATAGCACGTATTTAGGTGGAAGGGTAAATAACCTGAGATCAGATCAGAGCATTCAAAGCCATACGATTATGTAGACAATGACAATAAAATATTATGCGACTTATGCAGCCCTACATTTCAACATCCTCTCCTCAACTTCAAACTCATCTCGTTCGCTTCATGAACATTAATGCATTGTGTAACAAAATATAAAAAAGATAACAGCAAAAAAAAGGAACTCATCATGTGACCTCTTGTTCGAAGCCTCTGAAGACGCTTCCCCGAAAGAATCAAATCATCAATTCATGCATCATGCACACGTAATACATTTTTGTTACCTGTGATGTTGATGATACGATTATGCATGCAATGGATAGAGAACCAGGTAGAATGAAAGATAAAAAAAATTATTATAGCAAGTTGCATTGCATTGTCATCCTCCTTTTTTTTCTTAATGGTTTTCGGAAGTGTTACGAAGACACAGATACTGACTGAACCGGTGACTCTGTATGAACAAAAGACGCACTACACGCGTGCAAGTATTATTATTATTAACACCATTACCATCAATCACCACCACGTTTATTATTATAATTTGAAGAAAAAAAATCAAGATCGGAGGAGGAGGACAAACGACCGTCGAGGATCCAATCTACATGTTGGCCATTCACCTTAAGTCACCATTTTCTACTTTTTACGGCCTGAAAAAAATCCCTCCTTAGAATGCTGAGCATAATATCTAGTACAGTTCAGCAAGTGCATTAATTTTTGTTGAACCAGAGCCAGCGACATGTTCTAGAATGTTCGTTGCTTTAAATGGCGTCTTTTTTCAGGCTTTGCCTGAGCCTTCATCAATTTGCATAATATCATGTTCATATTGTCTTCATTCTTCATGTTAAAAAGCCCAATTTGCATGTGAGCATACCAGATACAGAGGTCGTTTATCATCTTCAGTTTATCGTAGATCTGGTGCCGTTACTACACTGTGAACAATGAAGAGTACGACGAAGAAGCAGAAAAAAAATCAGAACCAGAACAACAGGGCATCAGCATCATTTTGTGTTGGGTTTAATGTCTACTTCCTCAGAGGATTTGGTTTACATTGTAATCACTATTATCGCTACATTTTCAAGTCAAGTCTGAGGCGAACCTCTAGTTGAGAAAGGAAACAGGCAAATGATAAGCAACTGTGTTGAGATGTGTAATGTAGGAGCTGACAACAAATTACAGATATTATATGTCCATCTTCCTGGTAATCGCCATCATGAATTTTTTGTAAAATTTTCCGACATTTAATCCAATGCCGAAAAAAGGGCTAAAGGCAGTTTAAAAAATTGATGCAAATGAAATGGCAGGACTTGGAGTTCAAGGAGATCAGTATTTCATTCGCGAATAGTCCAGGTGCGGTAGGTAAAAAAGCAAAATCTCTGAGTGAAAGAATTTTGCTGAAAATGAAAGGTGTGTACGTAAGACCAGACCACCAAGATCTCATTGATTACTACTTTATTTGCATACCACCTCACCCCAAGTTTTATTTTAACTGGTAAGAAGCGCTCATCAAAGAAGGCAGGGTGACTGCTTTTATCAGAACTCAATCAGATAAAAGGTTACACTTTCCTGATGATTTAAAAAGCACTCTTGAGACATTGAATTTTCAAAGCAAATTTCAAATTCGTGTTTTGGAGACCAACCGGCACCATAAAAACGACTGCCACTTGCATCATCAAAATAATAATAGCATTTCTGCCATTTCTACAATTTTTTTTGCATTCAAAAGTGTTCTCGAGAAATGAATTGTTTTATCGTTTCTTTCATTCTGAATACCTTGTATATAGACAGTATATTCATTATGTCTGCAACAAATCATTTTTTTATAGGAACGGCGATTCGGGGTGGAGTTTTGCATGATTCTTTTTAATCAGCTGGGATGCGCCCGTACATTTGCATCGTTTCATGATAAATAATCATCAGAAGAAAACTACAATGTACCCATACATCATAAAAGAAAACGATTAGAGAAGAAGCAGCTGCAAAAAAAATGCACAGGTAATTTTCTCTTCTGAGAGAAAAAAAAACCGATTCTCTAGAGTAATTTTCGACTGGAAAAATGAATAGACCTGGATTTGAGCAGATTTTTAGAGAAATGGATGGGCTGGCTGTATAGCAATCAGTTTATTCCTCCCATTTTGGATTTTTGCACACATACACACAGGTGCTATCATAATTCGCAAATCTCATTTTTCACCAGACAAAGTAAAGCAGAGCATCAATTACTGTCGGCAGCAATATGAAAAAAGGGAGTAAAATAACAAGTTTCATTATTACTCCATTTGAAAAACCACAATTCATTGTAGAGGTTCCATACTAGATGCAGAAAAAGCAAAATGCAAATATTCATTATTCCTTTTTTCGCAAAAATTGCCGATCAACACATTTTCAGTGAGTCACAAAATGTTTCAAAATGAAATTATCTTTGAAATCCTTAGGAGGTCCTGTTTTTAAAAATTCGTTTGTAAATGCAAAGCTCAAAAAGATTTGGCTGTAATGACCCTCCGTTTATTCAACACGGTTTAATTCCATCCGAAAAAGAGTTGAAAAAACATGTCCAGTAAAGTTGTAAAATTTTGGAACCAGTTTTCACTAGAAAATTCATTTTATATGGAGTCTTGCTGCAACTTGTAAAGTACATGCACAATAATGGTAGCATTTTTTGATTGACGAACATGTTTGTATGTCCGTCTGTCTGTCTGTCCGAAAATATTTTTGAATTTACTCAATTGAAAATGAGCAGAATGTTGGTCACCAGAAATTGAAGAATGTTCTGAAAAACTGGCGATTGTAAACTTCGGCTTTTATCGTTTCAACTTGTTTTTTTCTCCTTCTTTTGAAGTTGTTATCATCATTGCTGGACTGAAAGTGATATTACATTACATGTTAATTCTTGCATGACGGCATGCTCAATAGAGAGGCAGTGCGTAATTTACAGCTCATTTTTTTAGACAGCCGAACCCAAGTAAAAGTTTCTTTTTTTGAATAAAAAGGAACCAAGTACTTTGGAGAGAACCAGGTAGCCAGCAATTAAGCTGTCAAAAGTAAACCGATTTGAGATTTTTAAAACCTGGTTGAGTATATTAGGCATGAATTTATGACTACTTAAATGGCTTTTTCCCTGATGATGTACTCGAATACCTGCAGAGTAACTTTTTCGCATCTTTCTGTACAATAAATAAAGTATTCTCCGACAAAATTATGCTCACCTCCAAAAAGGTTGTCCACTCCATGTTACCCAAATGCAGTCGGCTCTTCCTTCGCAAAAGAAGTTCTCGTTTTTTACGACAATTTTGCAAGCAAGTAAATATGAGCACGAACAGATACAAAGTACAATGCACTTAAAGAGAGAAGCCATTACGATACCCACAAAACCAATTCATTTTAAGGGCTTTTTATTAAGCACACGAAAATATATCCCATTATATCCTACCACAATACTTTACCCATTATTACCTCAAATAATGGCATAACCCAAGAAAAAAGCAGGGATCCAAAATGATTCAACTCATCCGAGTCAACATGTACAAAAATGACGTTTTTTGCACACAAGTATCCCAGAGAGTGCAAGCATGCATTGCAAACTTTTTGCAAACAATAATGTTCGCCCGTTTTCAAAGAAATGAATGGGAGGAGAAGAGATGAAGGCACTTGAGAAAAAAAGAAGAACAAATGGTAACGTAACATGGTTTAATAGCCCGCATATAGTTAAGTATGAAGAAAAAAAAGTAGGTAAGAAGCGAAAAAAAATTGATAACGAGCAAAACGTGTACAAGAAGAGGATAAGTTGAATATCACATCACATAACAGAGAGGATGACAAAATGAAAGCATAAAAAAAACACCGCACCGACTTGAGACCAGACCACCGACAAAGAAGAGAGTGTCAGTTGGTTACTCAATACAAGTTCCTATTTCATGTAGGCCACATAATACCACATAGTTGAATGACCCGTTAGGTTTTTTTACACACTTCACACTACTTACCACTAACGATAGCATAGATGGCTTTTAACAAAGCAGAAAAATACTACATAACACTTCTCTCAACAAACAATAACAATCAGTAAGAGAGTATCACACAAGTCGCCATCATAATAATAATATGAGGTTGAGTCCCTCAAACAAGCACTTTGCCTTCCACCAATGCGCACCACCCAACAACAATGGACTCATATTGTGAGCTTCTCTTCTTCAAGTTACCACAACTTACAGAACTGACATGACACACTTAAACCCAAATTCAACAAAACGACGACCACCGCACTAAAAACAACCACCTTCTTTTATCATTTATTATCATGACATCATAAGATGGGCTGTCGTCCCATTTAATTTTGCAAACATAAAGAGAGGAAAAATAATTTTTACTACTTTTGGCATAATCCTTTTATTGTTATTATTTTGCATATTTTACTTAATCGAGAATGAAAACTTAACAGAACGGATGCTTTATTGTTGCAGAAGACCATACAAGTTTTTCTCACGAATTTTGACTTTTAAAGTTTATTCTAGCAAAAATGGCAAAAAGTACATAGTTTTTGAATACAAATTTTCTGGCAAATTTTTTTAAGTGCATTCATTTTGCGTGTAGCCCGGACTATCTAAAGATTACAATGTTAACATGTTCGTAATTGTGCCTAAACTTTTTGCCAAGTGATGCAACGCCTTTTCTTTCGCAATACTTTCCATTTATCCTACCCGGCCCACCACTAACTGATTAACTCTAAAAGTGCACACATTAGATTTTGCAGGCACACAATCTCTCCATATCATCTAACAGCATTAGTCACGCTATTCTCTAATGTATGTGTTCTCTGCTTATAAAGTTACCGAAATAAATGGGCTTCCAGTTTCACGGATAAAACCGTAAAAGAAAAGTTGGGTTTCTTTGCTCTTGAATGTTTTCCACTGATAAAAACGCAATTTACTCTGGAGGAATACCTAAATAGCAAGTTATACCGCATGAACTTCCACTTTTCTCTGAAAAATACTCCCTCAAAAAGAAAGAAGCATCATAAATAATAGCTCTACTACCGAGTCCCATAAAAAAGTTTCAGCTTATATGTCATGCGTTACTACCTTTTCACTGTGAAAAACGCCCTCGTAAATAGAAACGAGGTTTCTGACATTTTCGAGAGAAACACACGTCCTCTCTCATTCTCACCGGCACTGCAATCGACCTTGGCATCCAATCCAGCGCAGAGAAAAAACATTCATTTCTGGCCTGGACTGGATTCTAGGTCATCACACTGCTAATGCGAAAACCCTTTATTGTTTCATGCGCCATTGCATTTTTGGTCGAACCCTTTTTCAATTAAAAAATGTGTTCTAAGCTATTTTGCACGATCTTCCGTATTTCACAGGTGATAGAGCATTTATCATACCTGCAGTAAATCTGAATAGTCATTAAGGTCATTAAATGGTGCGTCATCAAAACGATAAAAAGCAGAGTTCATGATCATTCCAGGTGAAGGGAAAGTAACAAAGAGAAAATCTGTGAACGAAACTCCACTTAACTGTGAAAACCTGTGAGCGTGTATATTTTCAATAGAGCATACCTAATTTAAAGGAAAGAGAATTCGATAGGAATTATTTATTCATGGCTACAGGTATTATTATGCCCACCTAAATTTTGTTTTGTAACCTCAGCATATTAAAAAACGCTTACATGAGCGTAATTTTTCCTCTGGTTTTATAATATGTAGCAGAGGTGAAGGATCTCGCATCAAAATTGAAAGCGTTTTTGTCTCTCTCTCAGAATTATTGTCACGGTCATCATTAATATTTAATGAGTCAACCATGCAAAAAGGAAATGAATACGTAAGATTGTGTTTGCTTGTGTACACACATGGTATGACCTTTTGATAAATTTGAAGGAGTATTTACATAAATTTTTGTGAAAGCTGCGACATCAAAGGATGGGGAAGAGAAAGACAAAAGGATCATCAAATCAAACAAATCAAATGTTTGTCTTCCTGTCTGCCTTCATATACAGATGTTTCTACCCAAAATAAGGACTCTATTGACAAGTGAGACTTGTGGAGAAAGCGAGAGCTCTAGAGAGAAAGTAGACCCAAACGAGAGGAGAAAAGGCTCAAAGCCAAAGCCATTATGAATCCTTGCAAAACCCTATTCGCAATAACTGGAAAGCCTCGAGGAGAGAAAGCCATGCATAAACTTTCTCCAAAACACATACACAAAAAGGATTAAAACTTGAAAGGGAACTGCAACATGAGACTTTCTACTATTTATGAAACAACAACAACAGAAGGAAGAAAGCAAAAAAAAGAGAAAGCTCTGTGGATATAGACGTGAAGTGGTGTAGTAGTGCTCGCTTGTCTGACTGAAGGTCATTATCCCCAGTTTTGATGTTTGTCGTCATTACACTCCCGTAGGCATACAAATACTGCGAGAGAGAAAGCTATTTCCGGCAAGCTGGATTGGATAGCTTCATACACAAAAGTTGAAACCACTGCGAGGACAGAACAAGAACAGCTTACCAAACCACTAGAAATACAAATGTGTAGCCTGCCGGCAGAAAACTTAGGTAATTCATGGCCAGTGTCATTCTCTCTTTGATATCCTTTAATGCTAATAGCTATAAAGGAGTGTACACATGGATGAAAGGATAAAGTATTTATATTGACATTGGCATTCCCTTTCCTTTTTCCTGCACTCCATATGATGCATAAGCTTTTGCATATACACTGGATTAACAGATAGATACAGATATGTATATCGATCCAAACATAAAAAAGAGAAAGCAGAATTGCCAAAACTATATAGGCGGCATAGGAGAAAGTAACATTTTCCCATTTTTGCAACTGCCTAAATAGGAACCCGGCTTATGAGAGAAATAGGAAAAGTACAAGGTTAAAGCAAGACTCGTGTGTTTAAAGAAAAAGGTATTATGTTTGAAGATAGGAAGAATTATTTTGGCACAAAGTTAACATTGCAAGGATTTTTTTTGCGAACAAGTTGAAACTAAACTGGGTACATATTATCTTAGTGCTTTCATTATTGCAGAAATGAGTATATATTAAACTTTATTTCTCTTTTCGACATCCTCCGCAACTCTCCAATCTATTTAATGTGGAACAAGGTAAACATGGGAAAAGCGGGACTGAAAAGTAAATGCCGGTGGCGGCGGTAGTCACTAAAAGTTTACATGAAAAGGAGACGGCTCTTGTGGAAAGGTGAGAGGTAATGAATAGATGGATGCATATTTTACGAGAAAGCATCATCAAATCCAAATTCTTAATGTATGAGATGTATTTTTTGTCTTTGCAAAATTATGTTTTTGGTTTTAAAAAAGATGGCAGATTTTCAAGGGCTGGCCTTACTCAAGGAATCTGTGTAGGTTGAGTCTGTGCCAGCAGGTTATTCTGGCGCATTGAGTGACCTCGTCCCGATTAAATAGACAGTCCAAGACCTCGTCTGTTTTAAAAGAATTTTGCAAGTTCTCTGCTAAATGAGTTATGCACAGTGTTTCAAGACTTGTGAGAATAAAGGACAAGAACAAAGTTTCTTTTCAAAACTTCCGTAGCCTTCACAGTCTGGGAGATAGTTAGAGATCATGGCAAGTTTGGAATTTGCAAATTACCTATAAACACTTTTGTCATTCGATGATTCATTTTCTTTATTCAAATTATGTAATTTGCCGGAGGAGAATAGAGAACACTGTATTTTCCCTTTGTAACCCGTATTTCCATGTTTTATTATGCATATCTTATTTCCAGTTGAGGGAAACTATTTTATATTGAAAATGTGGAGAGTCTGGAACATCCACCACACATTGTTCTAGAATTTCTCAGTTTCCATAATTATTTCAGCTATGCCACACAACCTATCTTTCACGTGGCTTCATGGTGAATGGTTTCGTTGTATAAATTCTTGGAAATTCAGTGGAAGACGTAATCTAATGCGAATATATTGATACCTACTTTAAAATCTAAATGTCACGTTGAGGGAGGTATTCACGCGAGTGCAATTTCAGAGATGAGATAACAGATAACCTTGATCACACCTACCCGACATATCAGTTTTCATCTCTAACTGACTGTCTTAACCAGTTAGTTCTATTTTAGTCTATTTTGCAATTAAAATATTATGCCCCGTTGATTCAAGTAATGCGAATGGTGCAAACAAGGACACCCCAAAAATTCATGTAATTGTCTAATTTTAAATGACAATAGAAAAATGTCATTCAATTTGAATGCCAAGATTACTCCAACAAGCTAATAAAATATTACAAAATATTAATTAAAAATGCAACCAGCTCATCAAACCTTAGATCCTCAAGATCCAATTTATCCTCCGTCGCAACCAGCCGCATTTCCTTCGTGTTGAATTTCATGATGATGACGGGTTGAATCTGAAAACTTCAGTCCTGTCAATGATGAGTTGATTTTCTCTACGAGAAATCTTTTTCCCCCATTCACCGTCTTTTCCTTTCGTTTCCAGTCAGGAAACTTTTCGAAACTCTTTTTTTTTCAAAGTTTTTATTTTTAAATCCCGAAAAAAGCGAAGCACTTTTTTTTGCAAATCCAATCCACTAAAAAAGTTATACCGTTTTTTCCTTCTTCCTTTCAACTTTGTCGCTTTTATGAAACTAAATGTAAATTTGTGTGTATAGAATGTTCTCTCAGGTGTAATGTGTGCTGATTGGTGATGATGATAAAAGATAATGAAAAAAACAAGTCGGAGGAGAGTTCACTGAATGATAAAAAAGTTTTTTCTGATGACACGATAATAATTGATGACGATCGAATCGATTGATCTTCTTCA
Source organism: Willowsia nigromaculata (assembly GCA_034700605.1). Taxonomy (NCBI): domain Eukaryota; kingdom Metazoa; phylum Arthropoda; class Collembola; order Entomobryomorpha; family Entomobryidae; genus Willowsia; species Willowsia nigromaculata. Next base: position 15,058 of record JAQIXX010001187.1, read on the forward strand.
CAAGAGAAAAAATCGCTTCCGTTCTTTTTTCCAGTTTTCCTCTGCATCACCAGCAGTAAGTTTTGAATAATTCATTAAGTTTACTTTGAAATAAAAGTAATTTAAAAGTTTTCAAGAGTAAACAGGAAAGAATGTGCGAGTCTCCTAAAACATGTGTATAAAATGTTGAATTTCGTCCATTGACTTAACGTCTTTTTATATACGATTCAATTTTTATTCCTTGTTACGCAACAGACTGCAAGCGTCCATTGACTTTAATGGCGCATCAATGCAATTAAAAAAAGTTCCTTAGAACAATGATTTTTAATGATAATGTCTTCAATTTTCCTTGAAATTTGTGACAAAAGTTTATTTTTAAATGAAGAAAAAAAAATTGCATGCGCTAAATATACTGCATATTATATTTAAGAAAAAAAAAGAATCAATCATTATTTAGGTATCTATTTATTGCGCTTTGTTGCATTTTTCAGAGTAATCACCCTTTTGTGTACATACAACCGAAAGTTTCTTGTCGCCTTGAAAGGTTTTCGGTATTGAAGAGGAGGCTGATGATGATGATATCATTTTATTCCCATTCTTCTCTCAACTTGTCAATTATTTGAGAGTTTTGCCAGGGACGAGGGACAATAACCGGAGATCACACTTTTTTATGTCAACTCTTACGCAATCTGTATAGATTCAGGCTATTCAACTTCCTCTTCGCTCAAGATCACATTATGATGAATTGCAATTTGGGATATGAATAGAAAATAAAATGGAAAATCTCTTTTTCCACTTTTAGCACAGCACAGAAAAGTTTTCTTCTGAAAATCTGGATTTTTTTTCATCCAGCCGGGTATAAAAAAAGTTTCATGCGAGATTCGCTCAAGTGTTTTTTCCGCAACTTGTTCACATTTGCAAACACAATAATATCTTTGCACACAAACAACTCAATTCATAAGAACTACGTTTGAACACAAGTCGATCTATGAAATTGCGAGAAAACATTTGAAAAAATCCAAAAGATGTTTGATGACATAACAAGCAGTTATATTTCTAGTTTTTTTAGAGTTGACCTCCCACCACTTTTGATGGTCAAGTGGCACGCAAACACATAATCATTACTTTACTGGAAAATTATGATCATCTTGACTAAATGTCAAAATTTTTTATTTCGTTGCGTCCTTTGACCTTGCGGAGCACAGCTCTCATCACCACTATCACCATAATATGCGGTAATTGATGTGCACATAATAGTAGGAGCAGTGGTGATAATAGTAAATAAAATATGTGATATAACTGAGAAATCTCCCTAATTACCCAATCCACTCACTTGGGCAGATACAAACACGAAAGCACTTTTTTCTATGCACAAATAATGTTACTTTTTATGATGATGCCGCATGCGCATACATTTTACATTTGTATTGTACATCCACACAATCACTTCAGTTGTCAGTTCACCTCTCACATAATAATAATAACAAAATAGAAGAAGAAACGAAAAAAAAACTGACGAAGTAACTTTCTTATCGAAATATATACGCTCAAAATGGGAGAGGGCAATGAATTTTTAGATGCTTTTTGTATGCACTTCAGTATAGAAAAATAAAGTATATATTTTCACATTAATAATCACTTATTCTCCAAAAATATGTGGGAATGACCTTTCTTCTTTATTTTAAACCCTTTTTTGTCCGGCTTAAGTCACCCCGAAGAAGTGGAGCACTTGTCACATGAAAAAATAGTATATGTGCATGGAAAAATGTTGATCTACCTATAAAGGAACGCGCGTCTTTTCTGCACGTCCTTACGTTACCAAAGCCTCTAAAGGATTGGGCTCACTTTGCACAGTGGATGGTTGTAGTCATAGCCAAAAAAGCTGATAGGCAGAAAATGTGAGAGAGGAGCTCTAAAAAGACAAGATACTTTTTTCTCCTTTCCACAATATCATATCACTTGTGTGTCTCAGCTCATATACATAATATGTGCGTTTTGCTGCTTAAAAAACACGAATAAGATGACCAACTAGTAGTGTATCATGAGATGTATTTGCTCCTCACAGAAAGTTTCAATCTGTCTTGCTCACTTTGTGCCATTCACCAGTTAACTTTTTTTACACTGCTAAAAAACGCACGCATAAGAGATTCGAATCCTCAAAGTGAGTGGAAGAATGTGAAGGAAGGGAGCACATAATATGCACAGATATTACTCCCGTTCTGATGATATTCATGTGAAAATAGTGTTGATTAAATAGAGGGAAGTTGATATGTTGAGGAATCGTGAAAAAAACGAAGTTTTCATTCACTTTTCATCTGGTTGAGAATGCAGTTGCGAGAGAAGAGGATATGTCATATAGTCATATTTACAAATAAAACAAACACGAGATTGATAAACATTGTTTTTTTCCTAGGGTGATGTGATGCATATCATAAAATTAATATTGGGATATCAGAGGCGGATAAGCAGACAATGTTTTTATTAGAAGGATGATGAGAAATGTGCGCATGATATCCTATCACAAAAGACTGAGTCTACTGCATTGTCATTATTTTTTAATGAGAATATTAGAGTGCAGGTAAGTGTAGTGTGGATTGGATTTTGACAGGTAAGTATGTAAGGAGTACTGTAAAAAAGGAGGAAAGAAGGGAAATGTGTTGGTGATAAGGAGATGACACCTTTTAAGAAGACATGGGAAACTCAACAATGTCTGCAACTTTTATACATTGTTGCTAGTTGAATGCGACGGGATGTATACAAACATGTTGTTGGTAACATCACGTAGCCAAGCCAAGCCAAGCTTCAGAGTTTGTAGCAGATAGTGAAGATGATAATGATGAAGGAAGTGTGTAGCGTAAAAAAAGTAAATTGCACTGATTTTCATAACTGAAGAGCAGGGCAGGGTAAGGAGGAAGAGATTCGTATCAGTTTTGTATAGTGTGCGAATGCACACGTAATTCTATTACGTTATGCGAATCTCTTCTGTTCATTCATCATTTATAATGGGGAGATAGCAACCCAAGTGGAAATGTCATTTCAACAGAACGAATCCTTTACTTTTCTGCTTGCAGCAATATAATGGTAGAGGATGCTACAATTTAGAATGCATACACAAATCTAAGAAATCTAGATGAATAAAAGCATACAAAGTATGAATGCATTGCATAGTCATGAAAAGCTGCACATTTCAATGTAAAGCCTATAGACTCGGCTCATGAATGTGATCGAAACTGCAGGATAGAGACTTTGCTAAAATATGGCTATGCGGAATATTATGTAACTTGTAGTCATTTTGATTTCCGAAAGCTCCGCAAAAGGCGACTGAGAGGGTTTCCTTTAAAATCTTTCGTTGTTTTCATACAAGTTTTTAAAATGCACATGCAATCTTACTTATCGCTAAAAGCTGACCATGAATAATCTGTTGTTGGGACTGGTTAGGTGGTGTCATCATCCTCTTTTCAAGGAGATGAGGGTAGCCATCAAAAGTTGCTCAGTTGCTGCTGCTGCTTCTGCTGATGATGATGATCGGAAGCTAACTATGAATGCTAATCAGTCTTTCTACATGTTATTTTTTTCAAACGATTTATGAATGCAAATTGGCAAAACGCAGAGAAGAACACGGAGAGGAAAATTATGAATGCTGGTAGAGCCATTTCTGATGATTATCTTCGGCAGAGTCTCTGTATACTTTACAGTTAATTATAAACATTCATATAATCTATTTTTTTACGATGTTCATGGAGCCTATTTCCCCTCTTTACCCGTTCCCTATTTTTTCACCATTTTGACACGCCAGCAGCACTGCAGAAAAAATGCTAACAGTTTGTGAGAGGAGAAATCTACGAAAACAAAACTATAAAAATTTATTTTGAATCCTACATCCCCCTCTTACCCCACGCGCAATTATACAGATGGGCATCTCTGAATAGCCTTCCTTACACATTTCCTGTGTCAGTAATATGTCAGCAGACTCAAAGAAATTTACGACATGCGTCTCTCAAGAGGATTTTTTAACGATGAAACGAGCAGCAGGACGTAGACCCCTTTTATTTCGAAAATTTTCACGGCGACACCAATACTCCCAGGAAAAGATCAACAACAACAGCCAACATTGCTCTCACCCTCTTTCGAACAGGAGACGCCACAGTGGGAAATGGCAAATGGAAGGAAAAGTTTAATATATTTTCGCAAAATGAAACGACCACGAAAACAACAACGCACTGAAAGTTTTTGCAACGCATGTTATTAGAAGAATGAGTACAGTAATAAAAGTTGTGTGTGCTGTGCGTAGAGAGAAAGCCATAAAAATATCTCTAGATTTTATGGGAACGAGAGACCCTTACGTTTGGAATAACATATTGCAAAAAAAAAAAAGTTTTTATAGCTTGCTCGCCAATTATCCTAAAAATAGGTATAGCGCCAAAGGGATGAGTTTAATGGGCTTCAACTTTAAATAGGGTTTCATCATTCGAATATATGCACAATATTTGCAAAAAAGGGTCCCCAGAGAGAAAAAAACATGGGTTGTTCCTTTTGTGAAATGAAAACAACAACAACAGGAACGGGATAAAACGAATAATTCATTCATTTTCACAATCTGGAGACAACGACCGTAAAAGCCATAAAAAACTGAGTTTCCATTCATGTTGAACCCCTCGCCATCGTTTCGCAGGGTTTGAACCCTACCCCAAAAACTCTACCAAGTTTTTTGCAATAATAAGCATTCATAAAGAGGAGAAGTAGAGGATTAGCATTTGCAGCTGCTACTTGCAGCTTAAATTAAACAAAAACTCGTATCCAAATTAAATGACAGAGGGTCACAAAAAGCATTTTCCATTATCCCAATTTTCGCAAACATGTATATAGCTTGTTTGAATTGCCGCATATTACTTTGTACCTTTATAAGCCATAAAACTGCATGGAATTCGTATAGTGAGATACACAGTCATTTTTAACTTGGAAAGAAAGCAGCGAAGAAAAAAACAGCTTATTTTTTTATTTCTGCAATTTCTCCAATTTTAGGTTTGGAATGGCATGAAATTTGATACTTACGGGATTTGGGTATGGTCGGAACTCTTGGGCAATCGAAGGTAGTCCCCCAGGACGAGTAAATCTTTTGAAATGATCATTTTTTTGTCTTCTTTGGGCTTCACTCGCTCCTCTTTACAATATTCCGCTTTTTTCTTCCCTTTTGTGGTAGTGCTTATTCCAAACTTTTTTTCTGAAGGGTGACGATGATGATGATGATGCTCTGCTCTTTTGTCTCCGTGTCACATTCCGTTTTATGATTTGCAATAAGATTTTTTACGACAGATGTTTTGCAAAACTTGAATTCATAGAAAAGTTCACTGTTTCGTAATAGTATTCACACTTGAATGAAAAGATATTGTCACTTGTGTGTGTGTACAGTTGCGAAATGTGATGAATCAATTTTTATGAAGAAAAAAATGAATGAAGTTTTTATGACGGTTTGGTCACCATTTTCTTTTGTTAATTATCCTCTTATCCTCAATTCCAGGACAAATTTATTACTAGTGTAAATTTTTGCGAAAATTCAGAGCAAAAATTTTCGGCAGTTGTGTGTTTGCTCGCAATTTTCGCAATTTTCCACTGAAAACTGACCCTTCCTCACAATAACCAGAAATTTTGCAGAAAACTTTACTTTTGTTGACCTACCCACTTTACTCCTTTCCCTTTCAAGAAGGGATTTGATCCTTTTTATTTCATATGCCGGTTTAGAACGCTTCGGTTCAGTGCGAATTTTATTTGCGAATATGAAAAAATCTGCACACGTTCACTGCTCACGTAAGAGGATATGGATCCGGTAGTGTGTCTTTTCGAGCGTCGACTTTTTCTGAGAGCTGAACGAGCTCCAAAAAGCCGCAAAAAAACCAGCTTTAATCCTTTTCGTATATCCTCTTTTTTTTTGCAGAAGTACAGAACGCTCTGGTTATGTTCCTCTGTTGATGTTGCACAATAAACTGATCTACAAATCTGAATGGTTTGCTGTGTCTACTCTACACACTGAGAGCCGATGCTCTTTAACTCACCTCGCGTCATCAACAAAAAAAATATAAAGTGGTTGGGAAAAAATCGTTAGTATAGTCAATATAGTTGTTTCGCAGTACTAAAAAATGTGAGTTTTTTTGCAAGCGTGCATCATCCAAAAAGCAGAGCTATATACACAATCAATTTTAACCGATTAGATGGAAAAATTTTCATTGGATTGAATGTGCAGAACCAATTTATATGCAGTTGATTGTTAAAAAAGATTAGCTAAGTTGGATTTTCTTGGAAGATGCAGCAGGATAGGAGGGAGGAGAAAAATTTTTTGGCAGAGGAAACCGTGTTGTGTTCTCTAAGAGGCAATGTGCTTTTCATGAGTTGTTCGAGAATGATTAAAAAAGTGCATTTTAGTAGATGAGGTTTTACTGCGGAGAAATAATTTCTCAAAAGTGACAGGAAAACTGCTGAGATTCATTGAACGACCTAACCCTGACATTAATTATAAAGTTGGGAAATGAAATAGGTAGATGAAACATACGGCAAATCATTCGTCTTGTTTATGGGGGAACTGGGAGAAAAGACCTTTCACAATTCTCCTTTCTCTGTGAACTCAACCGAATGACTGCATTATTGCCAGTGCAAAGCTCCTGAGGTAATACCATTTTCTTACACGGCTTCTGTTTTCTTGGCATTGGAAAAGAAAAAAAGGGAGAGAAATGTTGATGCAAAAAAAAAACATAATGAAATGGAGTGCAGCATGCAAACATGGACGGTTATTCATGCGTAATCCTAGTTGTTATTTTGGAAGTATGATTATGGCAAGAGCTGAATCGATGTTTTGTTGGGACACAAGTTTTTATGAACTTTTTGCCTGGCTCAATTTGAACTTTTTGGAAGTACAGCGTTTTTATAGGTGGTTAGTATGTGGCATGTGGAAGGATTAGAAAAACAGAATGAAATTGCCTATGCTTTCTGGTTCACTTGCAGTTTGTGTTGGAAATCAACTTGAGAGAAAAGTGGTGTGCGCTTTCATATTTGAATGCAGAAAACGGAAATGGGTTGGTGGCAGTTTAAGCGTTTATTCTAATGAGTTCCTTGTTTATCTACGACATGCTTGATGTCTAATTTATTTGATGTGAAGTGGTTGAGCATAGCTTGCTGGAGAAATGAATGGAAAGTGTTTGATATTAAATGGTAGTTGGTACAGTTTTGACACAGTTCATGTCGCATTATAATAATATTATTTAGAATAAAACGAAATGTAAATGTTTTGATTGTTTGTTCGAAAGTAGTTAAAATTTATGGTGTGCGAGAATTTCTTGTTTTCTGGGATAAGCAAGTTTGGTACAAAACGTAGTAAAAATTGTTCCAGTTTGTATTTACCATTTGTTATGACAAGTTTGAAATATTGAGCAAAAGATTTTATAAATCGATCCATTCACCTCCACTACTTCGTGAACTTTCTTCCAAACATTTAAGTTTTAGAAACTAAATAGATTTCCCGAAAATTATCTAATGGATTTTCCAACGATTTCTTTAAACCGTGGAAATTTATGGAAATGATTATGTTTTTCAACGTGTTAGGGCATAATAGCAGACAATGTAAATGACTGAGCCTTTCAACCGTTTAATAATAAAACCGTATCTATCTAACCGTAGGCTATCTTCAAACTTTTAATTTTAATAAACTTACTGCATCTTAAATGCATGGGGGATCCCCACTTTCCTTTTTTACCCATATTTGTTGTCTCTGATTGTCCTGCCAAAAACTATTGCATAGCATGCACACAGCAAAAAATCGCCTTCAGTTGAACTAAATAAATTAGACGCACGTGATACAGTCGCCATAAATCTCAGCATTCGAAGTAAACAAAAACTTTTGAAGATCACATCAACGGACAAAATATACATTCAAGTAAAAAGAAGACACGTTTGCACGAGCAGTAATTTATGCTGTCATATTGAACCACTTTCGACATGGGTACTTCGTTATTACGTTTTATTAAATGCAAGGAACTTTTAATTATTTAGAATCAATCACATTAAATTCCACTACCTCAAATGCATCCACTCTAATACCTCAAATATGCAATTTAATAAAATAATTGATAAAACATGGGATCATAAACGTGGCACACTACACTATATGGAATTATATTTTTTAAAGCCATCCAATACCTATTTCTGCAACCTTCATCACTACATTGCATCATAAAATGCACATTTATTTATGCGGCAACTGATTTTCCTCTTTTTTAAGAGGAAGTGAAGAAGGATTGACAACTTATTGGCATTGATGCCCATATACGCGTGTTTCTTATATAATAACGATAAGATTAAGATTGCATAGTGTGCAGTAAAAGAGAAACTTTTCAAATGTCTGTCATCATCATCACCATCCTCAAAAAACACAACAATCTTTCAACAATGTTTGTACACTGTGCACTACAATAACAAAAAAGTTTGAAACTTTTATGAAAGTGGTATGGGGGATTGGATGTCACGTTGACACACACAGATCACCAATCTGCATCATGCGAAATAAAAAGGAGGACTCGCGAAATCGATTGTCTTCCCTTGTCTACCTGCATATCACAATTTTTCGCGATACAAACCCCATCCGTTCGAATACTTTTGCATGCAATTTGATAACAGTGTAATGTAATCTGTATCACATCCCATTCTTATAAAATCGCATCTTCAAAACTTCCACTTTGTTTTTTTATGATGATGTCACTATACTCGTAATAGGATCACATGATCATAATTTCATAGCTTGAAAATATTTTGGCATTGATCATTGAAAGCTTATACTTCTTTTTATGGCTTGCGAATATTTTGCAAATTGCAAAATTACCCAAGATGGAAGGGTACAAACAGTTTTGAGCATTACACGCAGGCGGAAGAGAATGCAAGTTTTAAAAATCTTCTATAGACTTTCCACCTTAACTTCTATAAGCGCCTATACATCTTCGAATATTTTAAACGAATCGAAATACTTTAGGGGCCATAATTAGAGGAAAAGGCGTTTCCGTGCTATGATGCTCATTTTTGAAATTACACGTGGAAAAAATCATGAGAGGAGACAAGACCACCGTTGCTTTTGCAGGTGTGCTTCCTTTGTCTCGGCAATAACGGAATTTTTTGAAATGTAGGTCGCGAGAGGAAAGTCCATCAACAACCGTTTCAAGTTGTACTTTAAAAAAAATTAATTTCAATCTCAAGCGAGAAGGGGAAAAAAGGAAAATAAATGGTACGTGGTTTGCGTGTGTGCTGCTGTTTTTTTAAGCTGAATTGCGATTATGTCATTTCAGAGTGAGATCACACGAGGTAATGGATTGATGCGTTTTTTTTTTGTTCTGTGTTTTATAATAAATCTTATGTAAGCTTTGGTGAATGTCTTTTTACTTGGATGAAACCAGATTGAAACTTGTAGTTTTTTTAAAGATGTGACCATATTATCTTTGAGAAATGGGTCACTGGTAGAATAAGTGCAGACTGACGTTTCTCTTTAGATGATGATTTATGCAATGATTTGAAAATGAGGTTAGATTTTGAAAAGTAAAAAGAAGGCAAGTCCGGTTGTAAGTGGATAATTGAAGGGGTGAAAATAACGAGGGATAAAAAACAAAGAGAAAAAAAGTAGGAGAAATTTTAAAAGCAACTTGAATATCCCGTTTTATGCATGTAAATGCTACATTTTGTGTAGTAGTGTGACACTTAATATAATGTGGAATTGTTGTGTAATCCGAAAAAATTCTCATGACATATCGTGTCATCATGACACATGCAATAAATATGTAACCAAAAATTAATTGGAAGATTTACTGTTTTAGTTCGATACGACTATCAAGTTTTAGTTTAGCAGCTTTTGCATGAGAAAAAAATTTCGTATTAATTTTGCAACATCTCACCATGAAGTGATTGATGATTGATTTGATCTTGATTTACCCGGGTAAACCAACATGAACCATGTTACATGATCTCGACAATTTTGCAGGTCTGAAGCTTGCATTAAAGCTTCTACGAATATTTTGCAAGTATGCAGATCTAATAGGTATGGAGTGCGTAAATGCTTAATTTAAAAAATTCTTCATGACGAAATGCACAAAAGGAATTTTCGACAAAAATGATGAGGAAGTTACCTTGAAATCCATTAGCACAATAATATTTCGTGTAATGACAGCTAATGGGATTCTCTCTGACAAATCATTGTTGTTTTGTGCATCCTGCAAAACATGACTTCACGTTTCTCTCATAATAACCTGACATTATTGCATGTCTGCATCACAAAAAACCGTTCATTTCCCGTGTTTTTTGGTACGTTGCAAAAATTCTTCTGGTATGACTGACTGGTGGCGTTTCACGCGTCTTTTTGAAGATTATCTCCTCTGTGCATTTTTTGCGATGTCAGTGACGAGGATTGTGATTGCCATGCAGAATGACCTCCTTTTCGAAACTTTTACCGTTTTGTTTGTCTGTGAAAGATTGCACGCATCTATTATGGCACGTATTAGATAATAAAAATCTTCATGAGTAAGTCAGCAGGTAATATTTTACGTAAGCTATAATAAAAAAGGGTTTAGATTTTAGAAGGAGAGAATTGTATGCACCAGAAAAACAACAGCTTAAAAGCTCAAAATTATGCGGAGGAATGAGATGCGCAAATTCTTATGAAATGGATGCAATATAATTTCATTTAAAAGTAAAGCATTTTAATAAATTGGTCACAAAACTTCATCGAGATTTCATGAAAATAACAAATAATTAATTAAAAATGACAAATATTTTCAAAACTTTTAACTATACACTTCCGTCATCTTCATCCTCGGATAAATTCAAACTCTCCAGATTCCCTAAACAATTCTGATCATTTTTGAACTGTTGGACATTCGTTATGAAATATCCATTCTCTTCTGTCACATTCCTCCAGAGAATGTCTAGATAATATGAATTTTGAGAAATCCCACAATGCACAATGCCATTTGGACAACGCTTTAATTTCACCCCAGAACTGTACTTCTTCATCTTATCCTCCACTTGTGTCGGTTGCAGAGGGGAAGTCCTGGCAGATTTGTGCCCTTGGATTTGAATGGAAAGCTTCCGGAACTGATCGCCCCTTGGATGTAGATAGGTCATGAAGAAATTCTTTGTTTGAGGGTATCTCGATGTGCAACCCTGGTCTATGAGCAATGGGAGTAGGGTTTTTCGGAATTGTGCCGAGGTTGAGAAACAGTTTTCAAAAGTGTCGACAAGAAAATTGTCAATTTGCTCGTCTATATAGCCACAGGTATGCTTGTCAGCTACTCCTTGTACTGTTACCTGTAATTAGTTAACTATAATGAAAGATGAATGGCGGGAATTTGATAATTAAAAATGGGTACTTACTGTGACTCCATAAATTCCATTCATCTTCTTCAAATAGGTGAAAGTTTGATAACCGAGGCTTCGCTTTGTTCTGTGTAAAAAGTTTAATAATGAATTAAATTGAATCAATGATTATTAATGCATTATTTTTTACCTCAATTCCTCCATCACGGTTGCTCCCAGGTGGATATCAATCGCATTAAGCATTTTCCTCGTTTCCCGATCCAAACATTTGACCTGATAGTAATTCAAAATGACAACATTTTTGTCTTCAGGAATCCTCGCTGAAACGCGTAGACACCTATCCCCAAGTGGTAATTGAATTGTTTTGTCGACTGCCTCAGGTATCGGTTTCCTTTTGTACGGTCGATATTGCAAATTTTCGATGAACCCAGAAATTTGAACTGATTGCCGTTTAGAGACGCATCCCTCTAGGTCCGCATCAATGTACATGCTACTTATGAAGTCTTCAGCGAATAAAATGAAATCCTTGTGGTCCAACTCATCTGCAAAAAAATGGTTTTTATATTTTTGCAACAAAATTTTGCACATTCTCATTCTTACCTTCAGCTATTTTCATAAAGTCCGACAGGAAATAAGAATTCTGACTCAACAAGTAATCAAGCAAGTACTCCGCGCAAATGTCAGCAATCTCCATACTCATTTTATAATTTTCTGCCTGATTCCTCTTCAAAATTTCAAAAACTTGTGGATAATTTGTAGCATGAGCGCCCAGATTTTCAATCACTTTAAACACCGACTCCGTCATATCCGGCAAAATTGGAGATGGTCCAGACACGGAAATTCGTAAACCACCCACCAAATTTTCCACATCATAGGACATGAGCGATGACAAAGCTGAGGCAAATTTCACATCCACCATGTACTTCACAAATGACACGAGAATGTCCAAAAGCGGTGCTTGGTTAGCGAGATGATCTTCCAGGGCGTAGCTCAAAAAGTCAATAGTATACTGAGCCGAAGGGAGCAACCCTTTTTGGCAGTTTGAATTCCCATAAGTCAAAATACCCTTCTCAGTTTCATAAGCCAATAGTCCATCCCGTTTCTCCAGTTTCTCGTGAGGAAAGCACCGGTCAACTCCAATGTACTGATTCGGTTTGGGAATGCTAAGTTCCGGAATTTCCGGTAGTTTTCTGAACAATTTAGGGTCAGTAAAGTCTTCAGGAAGAGGCTGCGTAAAATATTTTGTTTTGTAGAATTTCTCCTCAAAGTCTGAACTCTGCGCTTCCTCCTCAAAATGTTTCGAAGCAAAGATGACCAACGCGCGGGATGGTGTCATCAAATTTATGAATTGCTGGAGCATTCCCAAGTCAAATTTTCGAACGAGGAATGCTGAGAGGAGGACATCTTCTGATTTTGCCGTTTTAGTCATCACATGAAGCAACGTAGACAGCACATCGCTGACCACTTGACCGTCATCAAATCTCCTCCCAAATGTGGGGTCACTCAAGTTCATGTCGCTTCGGTAATGAAAAATGTCCGCTTGGAGTTGCTGCGTCTCCGTGAAAATTCTCTTGGATGCTTTCGCATCCTGCAAAAGATTCTCTTCCAAGATGTTAATGTACTTTAAAATGGAGTAGAGGACATTCATTCTTTTCTGGAGGCCGTCCTCCGTAAGCTGGAGGATGAGATTGATCATTGAGAAGTACTCCGTGTAGTACAAAGTGGTATCCGGATTGTTCACTGATAACGAAGTAATCCATCCCTTCTGTTTCAAGTACCAGTCCAAAGTGCCTTCCCCTTTGTTAGTGAAGACGTATGTGTAGAAATAGATGGGTTTGGTGGCGAAATTTTTCCCAAACTTGGGGAACAATGGCCAAGTGATTGAGAGCGAAGAAGTGCTTCCAGAACTGTCCATAAAATACATTTGATTCCACTTTTTTGCATCAAATGGCGATAAGAAAACATCTTTGGGATCAACCTTTCCTAAATATGTGGGAACTGAAGACTCCTTTCTCAATATGACTGGCATTTTTTCTGCGAATTTGTTAAACAGGTTTTCCAATTGTGGAAGGGTCCTGGGGCCTTGGAGCGCTAGAAGCATGTTCCCTGCAAAGTAATTTTCCTCGTACCATTCTTTCAGTCTGTCTCCAATGCCTTTGGCTCTTAACGTTTGTTTCGAACCCATTCCAAACGTATGGGCTGGGTGATCTTCCTTGATGCAAGATTGGAGAATCCCTAATTGTCGGAATTCATCTAATAACCGCTTAATTTCGAATTCGGAGTTGACATTGTCAATCTCCTTCGCTATGGCTTTTCTGTTGAATAACGGATTTGCAAACATGTCAGCGAACATGTCCAATGCGGGATCAAATTGGTCGTGGTAGATGTGGAACACGTATTGCGTGTATTCGTGTCCAGTAATGGCATTAGTGGATCCTTCGTTCGCCTCCACAAATTTTGTGAATTGTTCTGTCTCGGAATAATTTTTACTTCCGAGGAAGAGGCAGTGCTCACAAAAGTGGGCCATTCCTTGAAGGTCTGGAGGATCATGGACGAATCCTGCTTTTACGTAAAGGACAGCAATACAGAAATTATTGCAGAATGTCTGCATGTCATCATCTTTCTCGTGAATCCCCCGTCGGCATTTGGTTTTTGTGGAGTTGGGATTTTTATTCCTTTTCTTCTTCTTTACAGGTTGGGGCGCTTCCCGAGTTTTTGGTGGGTCTTCGAAGGTTCTTCCGGTTAGGCCTATGTATTGTTTGTTAAATTCCAAAACGTCCCTGAACGTGCAGTCGGTGAGCTGATGAGAGCCAACAGTTTCCCTCGGATGAAGGCATGTGGAGACGAGTAGTCCTTTCAAACCGCTTTCGGGGGAGCTAACAATTTTGTAACCGTGCGTGTCCAGTGGCGATTTTATGACTGGTTTGGGCTCGTTTGATTTTGACGGGGATGATTTGCCTGGAACATTCTTTGGAGGCATTTTTTGTAAGTTTCCGACAGGGGCACTAGTCGCTTTTCTGTATTTCTCAGCAAATCTGTTGTTCGGCCAACTTGGTAGTTGGTAGCACATGACATGACATTCATGACAATTATATGACATGTAAGCCTACATTGAAATTGAATTTGTTGTACGTGACAAACAGACGCAAAACACGAAGTCCAGTTGCAGATTAGCTTATCCATAGCAAAAATAGCAGTCATAAATCATATCTTCTGTCATTCCTGCTAAAAACGTCTTAGTAGCTAAAACTAATGGCATCTGCTACAGAATTTACTCAACTAAAAGCGGTTTTCAAAAGCCAAAGGAATAAAATAGAGAGAACAAAGTATACTGACTAACAAATGCTATGCGGAATTTTCATTAGATGCCGCTGCCAAATAAGCTGAGTAACAATCGCTTAGTTTCGTTCGTTTGGTAGCGTTACCATTTCCCTGTTCATAGGTATTCATGTCATGAACCTGTCACTATTTAGCCAATCCATTTATTTATATTTTATCTTAATATTTTCAAGGGTTAACTTTAAATATGATTTTTTGCATGCATTTTTTATTGCAAAGTGAACAGAAAATACGGCTTGGCTATTTTATTTCATGAACATTGACGAAGAATGAGAAAACGCATGAAAGCCCACATTTTTTGCTTTGGCCACCTGAATTTCTTATTCAAGCCTTCGGCAAATAAGCTTAATCATTTACTTACCCTCGCATTCATTTAGGATAAAAACGTGAGGTTTTAAAGGTATGTTCTCCACAGCGTCACCGGGTTATGTACATCCACTAAAACAAGTAAAAATACACACAAGAAAGGATGACAAACGGTCCAGAATAAATATTACTTTTCTCCGTTTACTTCATCCAAACACAAGCTCATCCCTTAATTTTTTCACACCTTTGCCACACATAATATTTCATTATCGCTTTAAGTCAGAAATTTACAACAGGTATGTATGAGGTCGGTGGTTAGCATCTTGACTTCACAAGTACAAGTCTCACTGGCAGGTGGAGGAGCTCGTTTTGAGTGGTGGGATGATGAATGTAAATGAATATTGTTGTTGAGTGGAGGAATCTATTCTTGGATTGCATCTCTTCAAGTGGTTTCCTTCCATCTGCTGAACACTTAATCATGTTCTCTTGCATCTCAAACATGAGAAATCTTTTCCACTTACAAACCCAACCCCAGCTTTGATTACGGGGCATTTTGAGAACCATTCTCTATATCTACCTGTTTTACTCCCTGGAATCCTGGATCCCACTTAATATTTCGTATACCTGCTCATCTTCTTCATCTTCCTCTTTCAAGTACCCACATTACAAGGGATTGAACACGCACAGCATGATAATCAAGATTACCATCATCATCATCATCACCACCGTTCCTCTTCTCCAGACAAGATGTTATTCTGAAACATGAGTCTCTCCAGAGAGGAGGCTAGATTTCATAGCCTCGTGTAAAATAACAGTATACTCCGCTTCTGTTCTCTTGAAGCTCGGCAGAGATTTGAAGATCTAAAAATTCTCACTCTTTTCATTACATCTTCTGTCTACGTCTGCGGTAGAGAGAACAGTGAGGAGAAACAAGGCATGAAAAACACGAGTAAAATCTTGTAATGCACCTTATCATTTGTCCATTATGATTGGATATGGTCGTGTGTGTGTGCCTCATGCCGTGTCTGGAATGCGTTTTTTTCCTGAATCCTCTTCCAGTCAGAACAATACTTTTTTTCATAACTTATAATAATAATAATGCATCTTTACATGTGTGTATGCAGATCGGATAATAATAATGTGTTTGCTTTTTACCGTCTTCTCGTCATACTTTTTACATTATTGCTTTTCATAATGTCTTTCGACAGCTAGCCAAATAAGCAGGAGGAGAAGGAGAAAAATTACGAAGAAGAAGATGAAATACGAAGCAAGTAAAACAGGAAGATAATAAGTAAGCTTGTTTAAGTGGAAGGAGTGGACGGAATCGTGTAAGGTTAACCACTTACTCATCTTAACACCTTAGTTCCCCTTCTCTCCATATTGAATCCCTTCTTCCTTCTCATCCCATCTCATCTTCTATTCATCTTGTTTATGCTAATGATAATAAATAGAAATGAGTATAAAGTCCTTTCGGAAAGGAAGGATTTAAGAAAGGTAAATTCCTTACTGCTGCATATCGAGAGTTTTAAAAAACTTTGAGTTTATCAGATATTTATTATCCGTTTTTCTTCATTATTTTAGTGTGTAGTTCGAATTAGCTATAATGACAGAAAATGGTGAATGTGTGGACAAGCAAGTTGGGTTATCCTGATATACTTTAGGCTTATTAGAATTTATTTTGTACCTGTATAAAGTATACAATGAAGAGATTAATAATTTGTAGGAGCAATAAACGTGGATTACAGAGATCAAACTATCTACCTTACTAAAATTACGGTGTAATGGTTTTCATTTGGATGCGCCTATTTAGTAAATTGTATACCTACATACCTGCCACCTGCATTTCCTATGCACATAGTTTTGGCCATATTTGCAAAAATGGCGACTTTTTCTATCATTTGTATTGCCGATTGATTCTATTTGCGAGTGTATTGTATTTGAGTTTCTTGCTGTCTCTTCTATATCTTAAGAATGTACATGCTAACATGCAACTTCACCCTTTACCAAAGATTAAGCACATAGCTAGTATATTTGTATTGATTTTACTTTGTTTCTCTGTCTGTCCATTTATGCCAAAACATTGGCAGGACTTGCTTCATGATTAGCATAAAAATGATAATCGTTAAGTGGCTTTAATAATATTGCAATTACAACAGTGGAATAATCCATGCACCTAATGCACCACACCACAATGTCTACAATGTCCACTAATTCACCTCCATACAATCCTCTAATCTGTGCTCTCTGTTCAAAACATACATAGTAGTCACATTGTCTCGTTAAAAATTCGCTGAATTGTGATCAAGACGAGAGAATTGCTTTATACACATTATTGGAACATGAGAGCTCATACATGTACCTCATCTTAAAAAGATTATGGGAGATCCCTTCACACAGACTAAATGATGCCCTTGTTAAAAAAGCTTTTATATTGGTAACTGCTGTCTCTGTGTTGCAGGTGCCGACGTAGACTATGATTAAATTTCATACTTACCCCCATGCATGCCTACCCACCAGTTTCTGCGCATCAATCTTATACATACTTATCATAATGCAAAATTCGCAGAGATGAGATTTCTACAGCATCCCCACATACAAAACTGGATTCTGTGGTGGGACAGGTACTAAAAAGATCTCTATGAATTCTGATCATACATTTTCTGCATGAGAGACACCACCGCTCAAAAACATCGGGCATCGATCACAACCCATAAAAAAATCTTTGTTGCTTCTACCACAACAGGTATACACTCATCTCATAATAATATGCAATCTTATTGTCGTATTTGTATTTAAAAATCTTCTCCTATCGCGTTACATTCTAAAGATGATTTTGTTCAGAGAAAAAAAGCAATATAAATGGCATGGCACGCACACACACGGTCAGCTTGCACACATCTACCATTTATACATTTTTTTACACATGTAATAAGCATGATGATGATTAGATGATGACGATGTTGAGTTCGCCACCACAATCAACCACGGAACATGATGAGATGACCATCATATTATTATCCGTTTTTATTCTCTCATCTTCTTCATCCCATAAAGTTGTACATGTAATCAAGTGTGATGAGAAGATGAAGTCTGTATCGCACATTTGTTAATGCATATAAAAACGGCGACATCATATTCTCCTCTATATGCAATTGTAATTCTATAAGGTGACCATGTAAAATAAAAGGCCTGAAAAGTCATAAGTGGTCCCTCTTCTCATGCTGTTGGCATCTCTCAAGAAGAAGATCTCTGGTCTGAAGATGTTTTGTTGTCGATGACGAAGAAGAGGACAAGCCATAAGAAAGTAACACTTTTTTTTACAAGGCTCATCTCTGCATACACAAATCTACCTCTCTTTTGTGTACATTCTAACAGGTAGATATACAAGTGGAGATCACTCTTGGTAGAGCTTATATGATATTTTTTTATTAAGATGATCATGATGATGAGATGATGTGCTGGTGGTGATGATGCAGTAAAGAGTCAAGTGAAAAGTGAAGGAGTGTGTGGTGGTTTCATAGTGAATTGGATTTTTCATATGAATAGTCTCACATTACCTCGGATCCTTACCTGTACCAGATTTATTGCTTGAGAGAGAGGATATCTTTTAGTACAAAAATATTTTGCTTTTTTTTATTGGTGATTTTTTTTCAATTAAAAATTGTACAGGAGAGATTTGCGTTTTTTTCCATTGGTGTGGGAAACGAATGGAGAGTTTATAAGAAAATGGAAACTTTTGATTGAGTTTTGCTTGATTAATTAAATGTGACAAATTGTGTGAGAAAAAGTGTGAAATGCACAGAGTATATAGCTGTGATAAAGTAGTGTGAAATGCACAGAGTATATAGCTGTGATAAAGTAGTGTGAAGTTTTGTGAATTTAAAGTAAGAAAATATATATTTTTCTGGGAGGATAGAATATTTTATGATGGGATCGATTTTGAAAAGGAGTAATCTGAAAAGTTATCTGGGTAGTTTTGGTGTTGTCGTTGGATGCTTTACAATTATTCAGTTGACGGAGTGCAGAGCACATCATAAGGTATCCAATATCTTCTACCTGTAATTAATTCATTTTCACTAACTTCAATGAAAAATCTTTACTACTGACATAAGACCATGATTTGGAAGTGAAAAGAAAATCTGGAGAGCATATCTTCCAATAAATTCAAAAGTGAAAAAAAAGACTGGAGATGGAAAGGAAATGATTTTGTATGGAAATATCTTGTGAAATCCAGCAAATGCTCTGAATCTCAATGATTTGACCTAATTCTTTGAAAAACATTGAAGTTCAAGGGTGTCACAGGTTCATATCATCCATTTGATAAGCTTTGGCGGTTGTTAACTGCTAAAAAATTGTTGGAATATTCAAATATAGCTTCAGGTCAATTAGCTGGCACAAAATAAATGAAACTACATTAAATTTTAATGGAAACGTTAGCATTTTCTCCCATGCAAATTGTAGCGATTTGTTTAAGTTACATTTTAAATGCCTTTAGACGATAACGACGAAATACCCGATGACGATTAAAACTCCAAACCCTTTCCTTTTCTTCAGTGTTTATCTTTATGAATGGTAATTGCGCACCCTTCGTTTTACCATTGTCGTCATCCAAGCAGGTGTGTTAATTCTCAATATCATCTCATCTCTCTCTAATTTTTCTATTGTAAGCATTACACAGGAAAGAAGACAAACCCAAGTTTTAACAATATTTTCACGGTATGAAATAAACTTGCGACTTGCGTACATGCCATGTTTCTTGAAACTTGAAACACCCAGAGAGTTCATACATATTGGACCAATATATTAGCCTTCTATAGCCTTGTTCAATTAAAGCTTTTAGAAAAAATAATATTCTGCACATCTGCTCATCCTCCTCAGATGACAATCCCTTTTTTTATTCGCAAGAAAGAGCCAAAATGCAAATGAGATTTATTCTGCACGCCAGTAATGTAAATGATACGACAGGTAGGTAGGTAGATGCATATAGCACGAGCAAATCTTGTGCTCTTCCACAATCCACAACACAAACTTTTACTACCGCACAAACTACATCTCTTAAAAAATTCGTTTTTATAGGGGAATTTTGTCTTAAAGAATATATTATTGTATATGAGCGTGTACACAATAGCATGCATACATTATGATCCTCGCCCTTCGTCGGATGCCACCCTGTAATCAACAGAATAATTAGCAGTATAAAAGCAGAAAAATCATACAGATAGGCTTTACATCTCATCTTTTGTTTTTGTTTGATTTTTTATACAAAAAATTCTATCCACATGTAGATTTCAATTTCGGCTAAAAAACTATAATCAAGCGTATAACAACCAATCCTTCCAATATGAATAATACTCAATAAAACGATGACGCTGGTGATGATGCTGAGTAATGACAAGAGAATGGTGACAATTCGAACAGTAGAAAAATGGTTTTTGCAACTAATCTTGACGCATGGATCTCTAAAATTATTTGTAACGGAACAACATTATTTTCAAACCGACAAGACTAAAGATCATGTGAAAAAACAGAGAGACTATTGGACAGTCACCAATAGACAGACTGACAGCAAAATCATCAAGTTCTGTAAACGTAACGTATGATGTCTTGTATACCTGCTCATGTAACATTTTTTTTGTCAATTTTTGCGTGATTTTCTTATGGAAGGTATATACATAAAAAAAAGCTTTATAAATGTGTGCAGTATTTAAATTGGATTTTTCTTGTTCAAACCGGTCCTCTTTATAGTTGATTGGTCGATTTTACAATAAAGTTCTTGCTCACATCTCAAAACAGACTAAACTCAACAAAGTCTCAGCAGTACATTAAGTAGACAAAATCAAGAAGTCTGTCTAAAAATGACGAGTTCCCCGATGCGATGCAGGGAAATGGCAAAAAAAAGAAGGATTTTTGCAGACTGATGATTATTATTGTGATGACTGATATGATCTAATGATAATGGTTGTTTCATGATGCTTCATGATTGATTGGTGTAGTAGAATGGAATGTTATTGTGGGTATGATGAGAGCCCGTAATAATTCACGTGCACACACTATCCCGTTATGTGGAAATAAGTACCTGGCCATTATCTTTTTTTACTGTTGTTTTTTATTATGTGCATACCTAAATTTCAATTTTCGGCAATCTTCATTTTTATTTATTGCTCATCTCTCAAGTTTTTTTTACTTCATCTTTTGTGTAAAACAGGTTCACAATCTTGCTCTGTACCCAGAGAGACATTCGTGGTGTCAGGCTACCCCGATCCGTCAGGAAATCTCGCATGCTCCAGAATGTGAGCCGACTGTGATCGACAATGTGGTCTGTCTCGGGGCATGTTTCAGCTATAGCGTCCCTGTCGCCCAGGACTATGAACCGATTGCCCCATATTGTGATAAATGTGACAAGACGGTGTCATCATGGACTGTGGTTCGTTCTAAGAAAAATAATAAATCAATATCTGGAGGAATAATTTGTAATTAATTGCAGGTGTGAAATGACTAATTACAGGTAACACTCAACTGTACAAATGAGACCACCGGTGAGGTGTACCAGTTACCAAGAAATGTGGAGTTGATCCAAAACTGCAGTTGTGTGGACTGCAACGACAACTCAATCAGGCAACATGTGGAGTCCACAGAGGACGGAAATGACACACTGGTAATTAAAACTATAGTTAAAAAGTTAAGAAGATATTTTATGATGGGTAGTTAGTGAATCCTTTGTTCTGTTGAAACAGGAGGAGGACGATGTTCCAGACACAATCGAAGGAAATGACTTGTTGCACGGAGGAGGAGGTCACCACCCCAAAAATCCGGACGACATCCTTCGTGGAATACCGGCTCGTCATAAATTAAAAACTGATGAGGATACAGAGTCCGATGAATTGAATGAATTGAGTAATGCCGATATCGAGAGGATGATTCAAGAGAATAAGATCCCATCCGATGATGACCATGACCAGGGGGATGCGGCGAGAAGAGAAAGGCAGAGGTCAACAGTTGTCACAAACACTGCAGCTGAACATGATCTTTAGATGACTTGACATTCTTTAAAAAAAATTATATAAAATATTTACAAAAAACAATTTATTATTAATAGAGAAATCAGTATTTTGTAATTGAAATTTTAAACCAAACAAACCACCAAGCAATATAGCTGATATTTTGAGTTCATTCGAATTTTCATATTAGCAATTTATTTTGTAATTAAAATAATTAATTTTTTTAGCCAATATTCAAGTTTTGTGTACAGAGAAAAGGCTAAACAGAGGCTAAGGAGGAGATGAGGAGCAAGTCGGTTTATTTTGGAATCTTCAAGAAGATGTGAGGAGAAAGCTCGGGTTGAATTCTTGCTCCTTTGTGTATACATGTCTGCATTTAGCTAGTCGACATTTACCGTCCATTAAATCTAGAAAGCATTGTTCTTG
>JAQIXX010001188.1:0-37433 GCA_034700605.1 Willowsia nigromaculata
TTTAAAATGTATGGAGAACCAAAAAGGCGGCGAATACACTTCTAAGCAGAAGCATCTATCTTACCAGACGAGTCCACAGTACTTAGGCTTTTTGGTCTCTTTTTTAATACTTTAGACTCTTAGACTTAGAAGTTTAGAGGCTAGTTTCGGTATATTTTTTTAAGGATATATGTTCCCCGTCTTCGAAAATCGCAGTGTATGAAGTTTCTGCCAGCTAATATCTACATGCGTTAGTTAGAAAACACAAAGGCATATGAATGCAATGTCATGTCACTTCTACTCCAACAAAACCATTACGTGCTGATTTCGTGTTAATAACATGACTATGGGAACAAATTAAGAAACTATGGTGTAATATAGTGGGCAGAATTTCTCTGAATCCACACATACCGCAGTACTCTGATATAAAACTTTATGTTACCAATGCGTGTGTTGCTATGGGAAAATCTTTGTCGTAATAACAATGAAGAAATCAATGATATAAAAATAATATGCAGCAACTAAAGCTGTATAAATATGTCATATGAAAATTTTCAGTCGTCTCGTGGTGTATCTCTATTTGATTAGGGAAGGGAAATGAACAAGAAACTCTCATGTAATTTCTTTGTTATGGTAGCATGAAGTAAATCTAAAAGATAATTCTGAGTTTGGCCAACAATAGGATGTAAACATTTCCGGCGAATTTGAGTCCTCCGAGAATATAAAATTTTCAAAAAGCACATTGGTTGAGGAAATGAAATTTAATTTACTTCACATCACAGAGAAAACTTTTAGAAACTCGAAAAACTTTTTTCGTACAAATTAGGCACGAGAAAGTTGTCAACTGATACTAGTAACAAACGGCTTAATTTATTCATTTTTCTGATGGTTTGAGTGTGTGTACATTACCAGGTTGAACTGCATTTTCTGGAGTGCATAGGTATATATATCGCAAGTGGCAATAAGCACATATTATGTGTTTATAATTTTTTGCAAGTTCATAAAAATTGATTCCAAAGAAATACTCACATTTAGCACGGCTAGCAAACAAACTTTAAAGCTTTGAATTTGACTCCGTATTATTAGAACATACATCTATTTGAAATTTAAACCTTCAGGATCTGCACCAACATTTCCAGGATAAAGAGATATATGGTAACATGTTATTCGAAACAGCGGTAAACGGGAGTATTTTCGGAAATGGTTGCGTTTTTAGGTAGTATACGGAGTGCATAGCTACTTTCCTTGACTTTGAGTACGTTTATTCGCTTTGACTACTCTCATAATTTATATTCGCCTCAGATGTCAATGATAATTGAAAACTTTCTTTAACTTTCACCCTACACAAACATAAAGTGGTCATGACAGGAGCGTAATGTATAACTCATTTCGTAGAAAGTTCATTAATTTACTATACCTGAAGTGAGAAACTAATGGGAAGTAGTACCCCTCCTATTTAATAGTTGCAAATCAATTATAAAGGTACTCGCACTAAAGATTTTTAATTAACAAGGAAAGTGCCACTTTCAACTTTTAAAGGAAACTTTAAGATCTGTAATATAGAATAATAAATTAAACGCACGTATCGTGTTATGAACTTGAAAGGTTTTGATTTTTGGCATCGTCTAAGGTTTATTTTTACCTAGATGTAGTACAACATTTAGATCTCGGTAGTAGTCTACACACTGATGATTCTTTCAGTTTAAAATTTTCCAGGAAATATTTTTTATTTCAAATGAAGAAAACATGAGTCAAAAATTGATCCCAAAGTGAAGAAAGAATTAGTTCCTTTAAATCTAATATTTTGACAACGCAATCAAGCTTCTAAAACGAATTACAAGGTTATTACGAATAAATCAAACTAACATCTACATAAATCGAAGTATTGTGAATTTGTTGAAAGCAACTCCTGACACATTCTCGATCTGCCCTTGTAAAATGAATATATATACGAAGAAAATGTACTGCAGCAACAACTTTTTACAAACCATTGTGAAAAGTTTTTCAAATCAAATCATATTGCTACCACCCTGGACTCTAGTCTGTAATCGGTTTAGAAAATATCTGAATCAGAGATCAGTTAATAAAGTATTGTAAAACATTAGCATTGGTAAAAACTAATGTAGCACACCTTGTGTCAGAGAGATGGTAAGATGGTAAGCTACTTACCTTACGAGCCCTGTTACAGGTGTTTTCTATGTGTCAAAAACATGTTCAAAAAGTTGTGTATTCAAAAACATGCTTTAATTCAGTTAAATTAGTGCATCCAAAAACAGAAGGATGAAAGTCTATGAAATTTCTTCCAAAATCCCATTCCCTTATTTAGACGTTGACAAACTGTTGCACTCGGTCACTAACAATTTGCAGCATTAATACCTTTCTCATGCAGCTTACTTTTCCCCGTTGGATTTTTTTATCTGTTTGTACTTCCCTAATCATTGGTTTGTATCTTAATCCAAGAACGGCCATTCGTCACCCACCTGTCTTAATGACAAAATGATGAAAAAACAAAGTTGACAAACGGGTTCTTTGGTTCTTACTATGAGTAGTGGTGGTGGTAAACCTCACAATCATCATGATATTCAATATTGCAAACTCAATTTTCAATGTCAACATGTCAAAGTGCAATCGAAACTTTTTGCGAGGACACTTGAGACTCTTTTAAAGGACTATCATCGTCAAATAAATCAAGCTAGTTCTATTGATTGCTTTCCTTTGCTTTCTCCAAGCTCGTCTCAAGTTTCCGGCATATTGTGAACATTTATTGTGTGATATGCTGCTGCATCCGAGATTGAGTCAGAGGGGTAGAGAAGTGAAAAGAGGTTGGAGGGATCAAGAACAAGAAAATAAATAAAAATTGCAGCTAGAAAATGTGAAAGAGGAGTAAACCCAGGGGAAATCAAATCGGGTTTTGAGGTATTGAACGGTGCACAAAAAAAGAGTAAGTCAAAACGTTCAGATTCATGTACAGCTTTTTATTGCTGCACAATCGTTACGTACTATTTGTGCTATTGACATTTCACAATCGCATTAGGCCCCGCTTTCTTTTTTGCGTTTATGATGATTTGAGGATGGATTCTATAGAAAAATTGCCAACAAATAGGATGAAGGAGTCATATAGCACGTCTAAACTTCTATGTCATGAAGGCAATACTAACAATTGGTTGTTTCTGCTGAACAAGTGGTTTCAATTCTTTTGAAAATTCATAGCAATAAAAACGGACCCCCAGTTTCGTCCGAAATAAAAATATAATTTTCTCCGGTTTTGTTCTCATTGTTCCTGCAATACTCCATCCGAGTCTCATTCGTAACATTTTCTGCATTTTCATGATTCGCTCAGCTACCACAGCGCCATCACATAACGCACTCGGCACTTCAAGCACTTAACTTAACAATTTTAGGGACAAATAAAATAAATTAAATTACTGAAAATACTCCATTGGATCAATAGGAAAGGCCTGAATACAATAATATTCATGTTGACTTATGCATAGCGTTGCGAAATCTACCTACCCACATGAATGCTCCATGATTTGTGAAGGGTGCATAGAGGTAGGAAAGAAAACAAATTCTTTTTTGATTTGCAGATTTATTCAAGTGAAAAACAGGATTGTTTTATTGCTTTTTTATTCCTGACACGTACGAAAGCAATACCACTTCCACTGCTAAATCATGTTTTTTTGAATAGGATTTTTTCGGTATTCAGAATTGGAAGGTCTGCAACTCTATATTGAACATTGAAATGGATTTTATTTCTATACAATTGTTATTGAATTTTGGTTTATAGGGGAGTACAATGATAAGGAGCACTTGAATTTCGCAATAATCGTCAGAACATGGGTGACTACGAACGTGTCCGTCTAGTGACATTGGGTGGTCCCAGTGTGGGCAAATCTTCAATAGTCAAGCGCTTCCTGTTCAACACTTTCACGGACAAGTACAAGCCCACAGTGGAGGATCTCTATAGCCAGGAATATGATTTTGGTCAACTGACATTGAAAGTGGATATTCTGGACACTGCTGGTGATCTCCAGTTTCCGGCAATGAGACGTCTGTCAATTGCCACAGCACATGCCTTCCTCATCGTATATTCTGTGCATAGTCGAGAAAGTTTTGAGCTTGCCAAGGTGTTCTTCGACGAGATCCAGGAACAGCGCGCTGACTTTCAGGATACCCCTATTGTATTGACTGGGAACAAAATTGATTTGCCCTTGGAGCAACGGGAGATTCACAATGATGAGGTGGCCGACTGGCTCGAAGGCAGCTGGCCAACGCTCAAGTGAGAAAAACTTTTACAGAGTTTTGCATGTGACAGAGAAAACCAGATTATTTGACATTTTTGATGCTTTGATTTTTCAGAGTGAAAGCGGTAGAATGCTCAGCGAAGGATGATGTCAACATACGCGACGTTTTCAGGAGTTTCCTGGCCCTGTCAAAAATATCTTTTGAGAACTCAGAAGACCCTTCAAATTTGAAACGCCGGTCAAGTGCTCACGCCGGATCCAAATCACCATGCCCCGGTAGCCGTGGCAGTATTTCAATGCAGGGTAGTAGCGGCAGTGGAAGTGGAAGTCCTTCTGCAACTGGAGCTGCGGCTTCTTCATCTAGTGGAGGATTCTACAATTTTCATGGAACACCTCCAAAAACTCCAACCAGTCCAGGAGGACCATCCTCATACCAGCAGTTTCTTACTGAAGATAGCGCACTCTCACCTGGTGGAAATCGGAATAAACCAAGGAGTCGTAGTTTGATCAGGAGATGTAGTAAAAAAGTTAAGCAGCAGGTGAGAGATGCCAGTACAGGACCAGGAGATTGTCAAATGTCTTAGTTTACTTAATGCTAGTTTTGTAGATTACCGTGTAGGGATTGAAAAATTCCCAAAAAAAAGTATTATTCAGAATGATCTCAATGCAAGAGTATTATAAAATGTACATGATTGATTGTAAGGTCCGATATTGATATACAAAACATAGTTCTTATGCTTCACTCTCAAGAAATTACATTGAATCAGAGTATTAATTGACAATTAAAGAATAATTAAATTACGCGTTAAAAACGTGTTGTGAGAGGTACTCAAAAATTTCGGGCAC
Source organism: Willowsia nigromaculata (assembly GCA_034700605.1). Lineage (NCBI taxonomy): Eukaryota > Metazoa > Arthropoda > Collembola > Entomobryomorpha > Entomobryidae > Willowsia > Willowsia nigromaculata. Next base: position 5,070 of record JAQIXX010001188.1, read on the forward strand.
ACTTTAAAATTAATGGTAGAAAATATTTTAGAAATGTGCTTTAACGGATTACGTTTTATTCCTTGTGAAACATCTTGTAAAAATGGAAAGTAGATAGGTCAAATGAGATTTTGAATGATGTGATATTCCGCTGAATTAATTTTGCCAATTTACTGTAAATGATGTACGAGTGAGTTATGCATACAACAAAAAGAATAAATATGACATAACATCGTGGTTTAACAACTTACTAATGATCCAGTTTTTTAGTAAATAGATTTTTTGTTTAAACATAAAGCACAATGTCATTCATACCCACGTAGTTTCTCCGACTAGACATTTTTGTGCTATGAACAACTAATGAACTTAGCATTGACCAAGAATATAATATGACAGTTTCCAAAAAATAGTTTGATTGAAATCTTAATTATACCATATATTCACATTTCAAGAGTTTTCAGATATGAGCAGTATAAAGTAGAATATGACAGCGCAAAGGTACCCGATGAACAAAGATAGGATCATAGTCATAAATTGCCATATTATTTAACATACAATGCATAATAGTAACATTTGTAATTGGTAAAATTCCAGGGTCACTTTTAGGTTGAAAGCATATCTTTTCTAGACTATTGACCACGGAAAATAACAGGTTCAATAACAACGATAAATAAGGATTAAATATGGATAGCCGATTTTCCAGAGCATCTTTGATCACTATAAATTAATGTAGTGTAACTAGCTGTATCTAACCAACTTACTTTAAGTTAAGAATTGTGTATGAACGTGTAAGTGGATGGCTCACGTTGTTGTGAAACAACAATGAAAGCACTTTTCTTCAATCTGCTTTGGATTTAATAACGCAGCCATGCAACACTAACTTTCAACGATATGTGTAGTCCAATTATTAATTGTCTATTAGTCACAAAGTGTTTTAAAAATCTTTCTGTGAAGATAATAATATAATGTATTACCTACGCTATTTCTTATTTAACTGTAAAATAGCTGACGTCAAACGTAACCCTCAGTATTGGATTTTTCGATGAAATGTACTGTATATAATATTTGTAAGTACTATATAGCTGCATGCAACAATGTTTCTCCATTGAAGATTGATTGTGTTATTTGTTATAAATAATAATGTGTCATGTCAGTGTATTGTGAAAAGGAATCGAATGAAGACTAAAAAGAACAGAATGCATGAAATAAATATTGTGCCATGATTTACATAATTACGCTAACAGATAAATGTCATCTCATTCATAATTGTAATTACCAAATGATGGCAAAATTTCAGGGCGCGTCTGATGAAACGTTAAAAATCCTGACGAAACACAAGTTTTCCCCAAAAATTTCAATATGCAAAAAATGGTAGTGCAGGACATTCCTGATTCCCTGAAATGGGAGTTTCAAATCCTTGTACTCTGCAATTTCTATGGCCACATTTTTTATAAACAGATTGCAACCTAAACCTATAATTACGGAATTACTGCATAAAGGAACCATTGCTATGGCGGCAACTACAGGAAATAAAGTTACAGTTACACCATGAAGACAAATACGAACGCATTCGTTTCATATAATGTCTGTCTGTTGGTTTTAATAAGGTCTCATGAGTTTGCAAGGAATTTAGAATCGCCAACTTTCCTCAATAATGGTTGTTCCCGAGGGCTTCCTTACAATCCGTAAATTGTCCGCAGGAAGATCTGGCGGAAGTAATATTGTTTCGGTGACAGTGATCGGGACTTCCTCCCCATCTAATCCATCGTGACGCTCTGCTCTCAAGACAAGTCTATTTCTTCCTTCTAGGTACAAGGAGATGTGCTCATCTTCAAATCCAGCCAAGTTCAAAACGTACTGCCGTCTTCCATAATGTTCCATTGTAATTTTGTCGTCCGCAATAGGGATGCGAAGGTCTTCCATGGTTCCAAAAGTGTTTTTTGGAGGAGGTGGCTTGTTTGGAGTCTGCCAGCAAAACATGTAAATTATAAATTCTTTTGGTATGTTTCTGGATAAAAGTGAGCAATAGGCCCGAAATTCTCAGTTTGCCCATATTTGACATCTAACCGGGATATGGACGAGTCCTTTGTCACAATAGAGGTCCTTTGACCATGGAAGTCTATATCCCAAATGTCTTTGATGCGGAGGGAGTGTCATATTTCTGACCGCTTTTATTTCCTCATGCGTAACTCTTTCTCCTCTCAATATCCTCGCTTTCAGCGCTTGTATTGCTGATGCTCTGTCGAACACGACTTCCTTCTCCTTCAGTTCCTCCAAAACACTGGTCAAATTGTGCAGTTGCTTTCTCACACTTTTCCCTCCTCTCGATTGTGTCATCATTGGTGGAAGAACATCCAACGAAACTGACTTGCTTTCACTGGAGTTACCTATACTTTCACCACAGCAGGTTCCGTTAGAGGATATGGTGCTCTTTGTCCTGGGTGTTCTATACTCACGACGACTCATTCTACTTGATGCAGTTGAAACGATTGGCATGCATGTTTTTCCCATACTCATCCACATGTTATTGGTGATTGTCGTTCTCTCGTTCACATTATCATTCAGAGACCTAGACGCTGGAGCTGCTGAAAATAAGGAGCCGGAGGACCCAGTACATCTTCTAACACGAATATTAGAATTTGCGTCCTTCAATGCTAAAAGGGGCTTCCTAAGGATTGACTTGCTTGGCAAACTGGGCGAAAATTTGCGACATACATCGTCGGTCATGGAAATCGTTGTTTTTGCATTTGGAGACATCAAGCTTTCCTCGGGCTCCGTACTTACAGACCTCGTTGCAGGTACAGAGCTACCCCTTCTAGGAGGCGGCAGACGCGGCTGTTGATATGGTATAGACTCTGGGGATTGCTTATCCTGGCTGCTGCTGGGCACAAAAGTGGGTACAGAGGCAGCGTCAGTGCTTGTTAGTGTGCACGTGGAAGCTACAGTGGATATATCGTCAGAGATTTCAACTTCCAGCGATGTTGATGAATGAAGAAGCTTGGTGCGGGGGACCCGCCTTTTGCAGTCACTCATTGCAGTAATATTTGTCTCACTGGATATCGGAGTGCTGCCCGGGGGAGCAATGCAAATGTTCTTCTCGATCTCTTGAAGAGTAGGAAACTGAACTCGCTTAGGAGAACGAACAACAGGGGATGGACGAAGTCTGACTCCTCCGTCAGGAACATCAGTATTGTTATTGGAATCTTCAGTCATTTTACAGAAAATTTATGATTGCTGATTGTTAGCAAAAATTTTAAACAAGCATTAGTAGCACCGACTAAAATCTGTGTGGCAGAAATTAAGCAGTTCGCAGAGTTTTAGAGCAAATATTTTTTTTAATTCTGAGAAAATAAAAAATAAGGTATTTTTTGGCAAAATGTTGCCTATCTACAATAAATAGCGTCAAAAGCTAAGTATATTGTGAATATTAACTGTTCGTCTCACGTTTTGCCATCATAATAAATTATGTGAGCAAAAGCAATCTCGTTAGCATGTTCCATGTTAAACCTTATTAAGCATATTTATTGACACATGTCACATCGCCTCATTCACTTATCCTTTTTTACCCTGACACCTGAGCGTGACATGATGATAACGTGAAAACTGAGTTATGAAGCACGAGATAATGAAGAGATTTGCGTGCGAATTTATCTTCCAGTCTGTGAATGGAGAACATGAAATATACTTGGAATAGTTTTCCAACAAGTATTCCTGAGCAAATATGCAACGAGTGTTACATCTAGCTGTGATTGGGTTTCTGGCTTGCAAACTTGCAGCCGGTAAGTAAACTTTCGTATATGCTTACATGTAACTTAAGAACTGTTGAATTGTTAATTTTGTTTCTTATGTTTATAATGGGATAAGGATTTGCCATTGTAGATACACAGAGTGAAAGCGACTGGGTCATTGGGAACTTCACTAAACAAGATTTATTCAATCCAATTCTTGGTCCTTTGAACACCACAACGTTTTATTGTCCTGTGAGACAAGAGAACGTTTACTGGGAGGAAAAAGATGTTTTCAACCCTACTGCTCTAGTAAGGGACGGTAAAATTCATCTCCTGTACAGAGCGGAGGATGTAGTTGGTGCCTTTGCAGGAACATCAAGAATTGGTTTGGCAACAAGCTCGGACGGGCTAACATTTGAAAGGGAACCCCTTCCCATATTTTATCCAGACAATGACACTGCCTTGGTTTATGAATGGGAAGGAGGTTGTGAAGACCCACGAGTTGTGGAGGATGCAAATGGTAACGCGTACATGACTTATACCGCGTTCGACGGAAAATTAGCTCGTCTTTTAATTGCGTCCTCAAGTGATCTTCGCCATTGGGTCAAACATGGACCCATTTTCGGCCGTGTGGAAGACGGAAAGTATCTGGACTTGTGGTCAAAATCTGGTGCTATTGTTACAGAGCTTCAGGGCGAGCGATTTGTAGCTGTGAAAATCAATGGAAAATACTGGATGTACTGGGGTGACACGAATATGTATGCAGCCACCTCAGATAATCTCATTGACTGGACTCCAGTAACTGCCGCAGACGATGGGGATGGCGAATTCAACTTGGCCGTCATTTTTGGACCTCGCCCAGGAAAATTCGACAGTGATCTCGTGGAGCCAGGACCACAAGCATTCATTCAACCAAATGACCAAGGGATTGTACTCATTTATAACAGTCGCAACAAAAGACCAGATAATGGTGGAGATCCGCTTTTACCAGAAGGTACATACTCTGCAGGGCAAGTGCTGCTAAATGCGTCATCACCCACACAATTGCTCGAGAGAACGGACTCGTACTTTTTGACACCTGATAAGGACTATGAAATAATTGGACAGGTGAACAATGTTGTTTTCGTTGAGGGACTTGTCAAGTATAAAACTCGGTGGTTTCTATACTACGGAACGGCAGATTCAAAAATTGCTGTTGCTGCTATCTAGTAATAATATATATTATGGTTTGTTTATATTGCGAATAAATAATTTTTTTGCACATGTCAATGCTGTCATAAAAACACTTCAGTTTTAAATGGCATAAAAATCTCAAGTAAACGTATTCATTTCCATTTTGATCATGGAGCATAACACATACTCCACTTTCATCCTCTTCGGTTTAATTGCCTATGGATCTTCCTGGTCCATCTCTCAAGAATGGCAGCTAGGCAATTTCACCAAGCAAGACTCTGTCAACCCTATCATGGGCCCAGAGTCCAACACCACGTTTTTCTGTCCACTTCGGCAAGAAGTTGTAAACTGGGAAAAGAAGGACGTTTTTAATCCAACGGCTCTTGTAAAAGATGGCAAAGTTCATTTACTTTATCGTGCTGAAGATGAAGTTGGGACTTTTAAAGGCACATCACGAGTTGGTCTCGCCGTAAGCACGGATGGGATTAATTTTGTTCGTGAGACTGAGCCGATTTTCTACCCAGACAATGACACTGCAAAGGTTTACGAGTGGGAGGGTGGCTGTGAAGACCCACGAGTTGTACAAGTTGATGACACCTATTATTTGACTTACACCGGTTGGGACGGTTCCATAGCGCGTTTAATGGTGGCTACTTCAAGGGATCTTCGTACTTGGACAAAGCATGGTCTTGCATTTGGGAAGGCCAGGAATGGAAGTTATGTAGACCTCTGGTCAAAATCAGGATCAATAGTTACGACCCTGGTGGATGACAAATTTGTGGCAACAAAAATCAATGGAAAATATTGGATGTACTGGGGCGAATCGGACATTTACTCTGCCACCTCTGATGACCTTATTAACTGGGAGCCTGTCACAAAACCTAATAACACAGAAGAGCTTCTTCCCATATTTTCTCCAAGACCTGGGAAATTTGACAGCTGGCTTGTTGAACCTGGACCACAATCAATAATACTAAACAATACAGGCATTTTGTTGATTTACAACAGCAAGAACAGAGACCCAAATAATGGAGGAGATCCAGCACTTCCATTAGGAACCTACTCCGCTGGACAAGTTTTGCTTAATGCCACATCACCTACACAGGTGATTGACAGAACTGAGGACTACTTCATCACGCCAGACAGAGATTATGAGGTTATTGGGCAAGTTAACAATGTCGTCTTTGTTGAAGGGTTGGTGCGTTTTAAAAATAAATGGTTTCTGTACTACGGCACAGCAGACTCTAAGATTGCTGTTGCCGCAATCGAATAATAATTTATAAGCAAGGATTGATAAAATCAGTATATTTTGTCATTCATTAAAGTTCTAACAAAATTAAATTAATACAATTCTTTTGTTTCTTGACTACATGCTATCTATACTTCAGTACCTTCCGGCACGGTTTTTTCTTCATCTTTTACTGTTTCGGTTTTTTCTGCCGACTCGGGTTTTATGTTAGCTTTTCCTTCATCGTCGACTTCCATTTTATCTTCCTCTGAATTGTTCTCATCATCTTTCACTTCCCCGTCATTGCCATTCGTCTCGTTCTTTTTATCGAATTTGTTTGTTTCTAAACAGAAAGAAAGGCATTGATGAATCATCCATCCGAATTTATATTTATACTTGAAATAAATGAAATCTCGATGGCAAGACTTACCATATTTTGACACGTCAGCCCCTGACAAACGGAGGTAATGGATTTTATCAGTTTTCTGAATGTAAGCCTTTAATGAAACAGCACCTTTCCACCCTACCAGCTCAAGTTTACAAATTGGTCCGTCGTTTTCTACCTGCAACTCGACATCCAAAATGAGACTTCCCCTTTCTAATTTGGCAATTTGTTTCTGTGTTTCCTCCGTGAAAAGCTCCAGTGGTGGTGGTTTATCATCGTCATTAAAAAGAACCACTTGCAAATCCTCTTTACAAAGTTTTATTCTGCGACCAACAATAAACGGAGAAAGAGACGACAGACCTTCCTGGCATAAACGGAACTCACATCCTGTCCATTTCTTATCTGCACGTGACAGGGCTTTTACACCCACATTGATTATCTATGAAGAAAATTTAGACATACAGTTAGCAACTTTTCACGTGGAATTTTTAAAAATATGCACATACTATGTATTATTAATACCTTTATATGATTGTCGTTACACTGAACAAAATTCCTAACTGTTTTGCTCGTTACATAAATGTTCTTTATTTTTCCGTGCTCCGTTCTTCTTAAAAAATTTGTACAATCCAGTCCGTCATTGAAGCCATAAAATTCCCTGTGAAAAAAAAATACCATCTTTGAATACTGAAATTTAAGACATTTAAACTGAAAAAGATCAAAACTCACTTTATTTGTGGCCAGATAGGGTGATCATCAGTCATAAACAAGTAAGGATCCTCCTTGTAACCCTGTAGCCGCCTGAGTTTCTTTGGAGGTCCACGGACATATGGTTTGGACGATGAATTATCAGTCTCAGATGAGGTGGAGGTTGCTTCTGTAGTCATTTCACCTTCTCCATTGTCTTTGTCCTTCTCAGAAACTTCAACTTTCTCCCACGGTAAAGGTTTTGTTTTCGTCAACAAGGAAATAAAGAATCCACCGGTGTCCTGTTGGTGAGGGAGAACTCGCACACATTTTTCTAACTTGTATTTCGGAGCATCCTCCGGAGAAGGTGGAAACATATTTGGCCTTAAAGTTGTTTTCCATCTTTCAGGTACTTCCTCAAATTTACTGTAAGAAACCAAGTCCCTTGTGCATGGGATCCAATGAGACATCCCTTTGCAATGTTTCAACTCGGGTAGATTGATGTCAAGAAGCTCAACAGAGCCGTCAGCATCCTTAAGCATTCTGTGGACAACACTTTCGTTTTCAATCGGATTTAGGGAGCAAGTAGAATAAACGAGTTTACCCCCCACCTCCAGTAACTCCAGACCTCTACGAAGGACCTGATACTGGATCCTGTAGTAATCCAAATTAAAGTAATATAAAGCAAAATTAAACTTTGATTTTCCTAACTGTATACCATTTTCTTTACTGCTCAGCTTACTGATGTAAAAATAGACCGTTGGAAGGAGCCCATTTCTTCCAAACATCTGCATTTTTTCGCATGGTTCCATCTCCAGAGCAAGGGACATCACATAAAACTCGATCAAATTTCAATTTCTTCAGATTCCCATCAGCATCCTTCCGAAGCACATTCGGGTATCGGGAAGCATCGTGATTTGTAACTACAAAAGCTGGACTGCACAAACGTTTTCCTTGATGTACCAGCATGTAACAGCGCTTATTATCGACATCATTAGCAACCACGAAACCTTCCGGTAGCGACTCATCATTGTTATGAAGCATTTCGATTATTTGTGCAGTCTTGGATCCTGGAGCGGCGCACATATCCAAAACTTTATGATGGGGTTTCACATCCAGAGCCAGTGGAGGAATCATGCTGACAGCCTCTTGTCTGCTGATATTACCAGTAGCTGTTTCTGATATCAGAAAATTATGAAGCCGAAAGTAGGTTTCATTTCTTCGAATATCTGTTCGAGTCAAATTCAACTGCCAGCCCAAATTGTCCGGATACCAAGGCATAGGAAACGCCTTGACTGTGCCTTCACCTCCCTCAGCATTTCCTGCCAAAACTGCATCTCTAATTAAATGCTTTTCCAGAACATGAAGAAGCGCTCTGGCTTCAGAGCGGGATCCTGCTATTCGAAAAGCTGTCGGCAGTGGCTCACGAAGATATTTCATCATTTCCTCCCACTCTCCCTCTGGACATATCTTTTGTAACTGTAGACAAACATTTCGAAAAGTGAAAATTAGTCCTCTCATGTATAATGTTTATTCCCAACTGTTATAATTAGACCATAAACTAAAAACTGTCAATAATAAGCCAAATCTTTACTTTGTAGTATTTTTCGAATTCTTCATTGTCCTTAATTATTTCAGGATACTCTTTCCTCACTCCTTTCTCATTCGACTCGGCAGCCTTGCGTTGACGCTATAAATATGGCAAAAATGTGCTATCAGTCATTTATCATTATTAACCTCCAATGATGTATGAAGCAGTTGATGGTGACAGTTGATAAATATTACCCAATGCTTTTTGGAATTCTTCCCCATCTTCAGTTTGAAATTTCCAAAGACTTGCTTCACGTTTGCAATAGTTGGAAGTTGACAAAACAGTCAGCAAAACTCAGTCTGAGTGAGAACGCTGGAGAGACAAGATGGTAGCTAATCTTGCTCAAATTCACCTTATACAAAACCGCAGTTCTTGAGATTTTAAATAACTAAACTTTAACTAAATCCCAATTCTGAAATAACAAAAACAAAGAAATTAACGATTTTTAACTGTCAACTTCGACCTTCAGTTATTTCAAACCGCATTGCATGTGAGCAAAGTGTATTCTCATAAAAGCTTAAGAATTTGTTTATTGACAAACATGCTCTCTCGGATGTGTAAAAGCACCTGAGCTAGTTTCGCGGCGAAACATTTGGGGTATGTTAAGATTACCATTGAAAGATCTGAACAAAGGACAAAGCTTGTTAGACGAGCCGTGTTCGTGATTGTGATAATGGAAGGGTCGCTCTTGGTACTCGGAAACTTACTGCTGGACATGGTAGTTCCAGTCAATCATTTCTACTTGCAAGCACATAATTTGATCCCGGATTCGATTCAGACTGCGACGGATATTCATTTAAAAATATATGCTGACATTTCCAAACGGGAAGACGTCGTCGTTTCCCCAGGTGGCTCAGCATTGAACACAGTCCGAATGACGCAGGTATAAAGTTTATTTTAAAAGTAGCATAAAATTCTGAAAATTTGATGGCAAGTTTTACTACTTTTACTTTTTAAAGAGAATTTTAGGCATTCCTAATTTAATTGTCTTTGTTGGCGCTGTGGGCTCTGATGAAACTGGAACGTTGCTTGTGGACACCGTCGAAAAAGAAGGAATCAAAATGCTGGTGCAATACGTCAAAGATGTTCCTACTGGTCGATGTGCGTGTTTACTTACAAATGAAGGTTCTGCGCGAACAATGGTTACGGACTTGGGAGTAGCACTGAAGTTTTCACATTGCAATTTTATGGATTGTCGAATCAATTTTGATGCTCAGGACAAAGCGAAATTTCTTTACATCTCTGTGAGTGCAAATTCGCATCTGTTTTTGTATTATAAAAATGAAGTGTAACTTTGACCATATTAAATTTTCTTACTTAAGGGCTACTTCTTGAAAGTAAGTTCTGAAACTGCACTGGAAGTCGCGAAGAGGGTGAAAGCGCGTGACGTTCCTGTGCTACTTAATTTAAATGCTGTTTGGGTGACCACTTCCTGCAAGCAGGATATCCAAGCATTGTTGCCATTGGTGGATGTTATCTTTGGAAACGAAGCGGTAATCTCTCATTTGCCCTATTCGCTTTTGATAGGACTTCACACACAATTTCATTTGAACTAAAGTGTATTTTTTTCTGATTTTCAGGAAATAAAATCATTTGCTGGAGAAATCGGTTTAATACCCTCCGCAAACTCGTCATCATTAGACTCTGCAACTGCTCTGTCATCTTTGCTCTCCACGTTTCATACGCAATCTTCACAAAGAAAATCGGTTGTCATGACGCGTGGGGAGTTTCCCGTCGTATGTTGCGAAAACGGAAACATGATGGAATACCCGATTCCTCTTGTCCCTAAAAACAATCTTGTTGACTCTACAGGTGCTGGTGACGCGTTCGTTGGAGGTATGCCTTAATTCATTCATTATGTAAAATATGATGTCAGATTCATATATGTTGGCCATCTTTTTCAGGATTTCTAGCGAGCTTTATTCAAAAAAAGACACTAGAGGATTGCATCTTTTGTGGAATTTGGGCAGCTACAGAAGAGCTAAAAGGATACGGATTTGTTCTTCCATCCGAAATTCCTCAACAGTTTCAAACTGTATTATAGATGACAAAATGCAAATGCTTTACTTGTGTCTATGCTTTTATTATTCATTTTTGTATTTGTTAGTATGTAATAACAAGCAAGAATTAAAAGTGTTGTAATATCATTAAAATTAGTAATTATTATTACTTTCTATAATATGCTACAAGCCTGACTAATAATCTGCTTTTGCTTATCAGCAAAGCCACCGCATCCCATATCTGTTAAAACATCAGCAGTCACTACTGCAATTTTACTCTCCCGAATTTTCTTTCTTAGCGCCTCATTCTTAGGAATTCTGCTAATTCCTACTGCGATCCCATTTATAGTTCTTTTGAACCCATTTGGGCCCCCGTTCTCTTGTTGTGCCCCCTGTCTCATTTTGAAATTGATCAAAAAACTCTCCCTGTCTTGGTCATCTCCCTCCCCATCCACATCAGCTTCATTTCCGTTACCGTCTTTATTGTTATTGACAGGAACAATGCAAATGATATCTTCGCCTTTACCAGCAGTCTTTTTCAGTTCACCTTTTGCTTCTGCTGCAGGAACCTTAACGATATTCACCGTTTCTGCCTGTGGATTCTTCATGACCTGTGCCAACTTATCAGGCAACTCTGCCAAGGTCACTTGCCTCATTAAAGTTACCTTTTTCTCAGTTTCCTTCTTTGACGAAGATGAGGATGTTGCCGGAGTCGAGGTTGAAGAGGACTTTGAATTTGCCGATGTTACCGTTACCGTTGTCCGGCTAGTCGGTCTACTTCTTCCTTTTGCTTGAGTTTCTGTTGCTGGCGATGGGCTTCTGGAGCGAAGGGCATCAGAGAGACGACGTGCAGATGCGTAAATTTCTTTCCCAGATGTATTCAAATCCAGCTTATTACCTTTTGAGTCTTCATTTGACTTTTGCTTTTTTGGAGGATCCGGAGAACGAGAATTTCTCGGAGCCCCTGGTGTAGGAGAAGGACTTCTGGATCGAAGGGCTTCAGAAAGGCGACGGGCCGAGCGGTAGACTTCTTTTCCAGCAGTATTCAAAGTCATTGAATTACCTTTAGAGTCTTCAGTTGAAGTTTGCTTTGGTGGTTTTGGCGTATCCGGTGGAGCTGGTGTTTTGATAATTTTTGGTGGCGGTGGCATATTGATTTTTGGAGGAAGCGATTTCGTGTCAATGCTTTGTTGCCGGGTTGCTTTTGCGTCTACTTTCTTTTGTTCGGATGCTCCTACTGGCGTTGGTGTGAGTGACGGTGTAGCTTCTGCAATTGAATTTTAAGACATTCCTACCCCAATTTAAAAAGCGCATGAAATAACCAAAGTTCCAATTCAATCATAATCTTACCTCTACTCTTGGCTGCATCCGAAGAATCTGTCGAGATCATGCTGCTCTTTCGTGAACCCTTATCCGAACTCTTGGAATATCTTCGTTCCTGCTTCGCACTCGGCTCTGTCCAATCAAAGGAGCCTGCTTGTACTTTGCTCAGTGGCACTCGGGAGTCCCTTCCCAACAGCCAGTAAGTTTTCATTTCCCCTTTTCCCTTGACATTCACAGTTCCCCTCAATTCAAACTTGTAGGTGGAAGGAAGAAGCTTGCAGCAATCCTCCGAGATTTGAATACGGGATGCTTCGCTGGTGCTTTCCATTCTTGAAGCCGTGTTTACAGTGTCCCCAAATAAACAGTATCTGAATTTCAGAGATGATAAGGTATAAAGTTAAGAAACACACTTGCTTTCTGTAAGCCTTTAAGTTTTTTCTAAGCAGTACCTTGGCATTTTAACACCGACTACACCAGCGACAACCATTCCACTATGGCATCCAACCCTAAGCTTCAAATGCTCACCCTCTGTAAAAAGCATTGTTAACAAAAGAATTTCTCATTATACCCCAGTGCATGGCAAGAATGCATAATTTATCCCAGCTTTAAAGATATACCTCTGGTGGGGTCCTTAATAGCCTGTGATGCATCTACCATATCCATTGCCATATCAGCAACCCTTTCTGCATGACTAGCGTCTTTAACAGGTGCTCCGCAGACCACCATGTAAGAGTCTCCAATAGTTTCCACCTTGTACACTGAATTTCTTTCGGTCAACTGGTCAAACAGCGAATACATATGATTAAGCATAGAGACAACTTGAATGGGCGTAATTTTGCTGCAGATGTCAGTGAACGTGACCACGTCAGAAAAGAGTATAGAAACTTGATCGAAAGTTTCACATGTTTGCACTGCATTTTCTCCCTTCCGCAACCGATCTGCCACCTGTTTCGGAATCATTTGATATAGCAACTCATCTGTTCGTTTCATTTCTTCATCAAGTTTTTTCATCGAGTCTTCCAACTTTTTGGATTTGTGTTGTTCCTGGTCCAGAGCCAGCTTTAGCTCGACACTCTGTTGTGTTCCGGCCAAAACTAAATCTCTGCTGCAATCATGTAAACTTAAATCATTTATGAAAATCCCAGCGCTCGTCAAACTTGCCACGTCTGGCATCACTGGGTTTGCTAAAAACAAAATCATATTCCATTCTTCCATGTGAAGCATTTGACCTCGCAGTTTCAGGTGGACACCTTCCGCCTCCTCATCTTCCATAATTTTATCCAAGCTCTCCTCCTTGATGGGTGACGTGGTCACCAACTCGAATATATTATTGCTCCGCTCAAGAATCGTTCCAAATGAGAATGCAATTAGTGGACGGATCATTTCAAAAGCTTCTGTCATTCCTTGACCCACTAAATCCTTCAATATTGTTAGAAGAGCGTGGCCGGTATACGTTATCACCATTTCGGTTCTGAAAAAACGAAAATACGTATTTTCTATGATTCATCGATGATGGTGATCAGATCATTTAATGAGACCCCCCTAGAGGCATCCATATTCCATCAAAATGTTTTGACGCAATGTCATTTTTTCTAGAAACCACTTACGAGAATACAATACAGAATGGAAACAGTTCGAAAATGAGTGATGCACGGATTGGTAACTGGCTCTCTTTCTTCGTGATTGAACGGAGACTTTCATGCTATAAACATTGAAAAAAAAAGCCAAAAGCTATAATCAATCACGCAACAAAAAAGTGGTTTCGCCACAATTCCACCATTAGGGAAAAACAAAAATATAATCCATTAAGCTGCGATTATGTCATTTCTTAACCTGTGCGCTTCTTTAGCCGACCATTGTATGATCACTCTTCGATAATTTTCTATAAATGTATTTTATTCATACTTTTAGCCTTGCTTACTTCAACAAACGCTTGGTTATCAAAAGTTAACTGGAAAATGTTGTGCATCGTCTCTCCATCAAGTTCTTCGCTAATCAGCTCAATCTCAATATCCTGCTCATAGAAATGCTTGGCTACCTATATGGAAGTGAATGTCAGAATGTCACGTTAGAAAATTATTATCATGGCCAAAATTTCCCCAAATATTGTACAACCATCGTCACTAGTCACTATAGTAATGTAACTAGTTGCTGAATGAATGATCTTCATCATGACGGTAATGAAATATTCATAAGGTATGATCACAAATTATCTCGCTCTCGCTCCTTCTCTTTTGCATACTAACTTGTTTGATTTGTCCCATTGTATACCACACAAATCCTCGTCGTTTGCTTCTGTAATGGAGACGTAGTCCGTTGGCGGTTTCACTGTCGCAGTAGAAGGATGGAGCACGCATTTTTGTGTACGAGAATTTCAAATACTCGTGCAAGTTGTCCAGACCTGAGAATCATGCAAAATTAGGTATATTTTAGAGAATGTTTGAAAACAATAGTTCCGAAGAATCATCCTACTCCGACCTCATCAACACCTCCATGATGACAAACAAAATAGTGTTGCCTAAAAATACTATTATTACATTTAACAAGATTCGACAAAATGATATGACTTTACTCATATAACATACAATTATATACGAGCAGTATACCTAATTAGAACACAAACTTGTCCATGCCGAAAATATAGTCAAGAAAATATGTAATACAAGTTCTCAACTTGTTTTTTATTGACCTTTCTAGTTTTTTCTAGTGGTGGTCATGTGCTAGTAGTAAAAAGATGTTGGACAAGGTCCAGGTCTCTGCATCAAGCTCCAAAGTATTATAATGTGTATGTAGTTCGCTACCAATTATGACCGTTCTATCAATCCTATTATGTTTTTACGTATCCAAAATGCAATTGAAGTTTGAGAAGAGTTGTTAGAAGATTGTGTGCATTCATGAGTATGATCATATACAGAATCCATCCTTTTTGTCGTATTATCCTTGATTGACCTTGCCAAGAAATTACTTTTTTTTGTAGTTTGATGAGCTTCATGTCATTTGGAGATGGGGATCTATCTGTGATCCCTTGTTGAACTTCATCTCTCACCCTCAGATCAAGGTAAATAAAAAATGCCTAAACTTTCCCACTTTTTGTCTGTATGATTTTCTTTTCTAATTGACAGGAATTGCTTTGATTATTGCTGTGCAGAAACGATAATGAACATCTCACTTTTTAAAAGGTGTGAAAATTCTCACGAAAATGCTGTCATTCTGTGATCTTTTTGTTGGATTTTTCAAAGATTCGTGCTGTGGTACCTTAAAAAAATGAGTAAATGAACTTTGTGTGTGCTAATTTACCATTAAGAAAGTCACGAAGATGACGGCCGAGAACAGATAACATTAGATCATAGCCGTAAACCCCCACAAATTCCACAAAGTAAACTCCCATAGCTTCGAAAAATTGCCGCTCATCCACTCCAAGAATCTGTTGAAACAATAAAAAACCATACTCCTTGTCTTATCTTACAAACAAGATAATCTTGTACTATTTCAATGTCCAATTTTCACAACATAAAATGTGCAGAAAGCTAATTTCGTCTATTATGCATAAATACATTCATAATTTCAATAAAGATTGCTCATTTTACCTGTGTGGCACTTCTTGCCAATCTCTGCAGCAGAGTCTCTGCGTACACATGATGAATGCTGAAAGATGGGGCGTCCACCCCAGCATGCTTTCTCACAGAATCCCACTTTCCTTCGCCCCACTGGACGCGGATAAAACTTGCCAAGTTTTCAATTAAAAGACCGTACATGGTCTACTACTTTAAAAAATCTGTATCCCAATTTGTAAAATGTAAAAATTTCAAACTCTCTTATGTTTCACGGAAATTCACATTTACTATGAGTTTCACCTGTGGTGTACATGTGAAAGTAGGAACCTGCTTTAACGACAACTATTTAGGAAATGACCGTAACACAATTCCATTTACGTTGTTTATCGAAACAGGAAAGCGTTATTAGATGAAAATATTTTTGTTGTGAAACATGTTTTCATGCAAGACATGACAGTCTTATGAGTACCAATTCCGAAAAAGTCCCAATGACATATTTGTAAAAGAAGCAAAAACGGCACAAACTGCCGTATGAAGAGTCATTCCGGAAATTATGTTCCTTCTACCAAACAAAACCGAAAGTCGGCCACCGATCAAGATATACCGATTTCATTGCATAATCATCAAATCAAGCATTATGATTCCAGATGAAAGTAAAATCAGTAGAGAGAGTGACAGATGTATCAGGAAGGAGCAATGAAGGTAATTTGTAGAGGTGATCTATCAACTTTATTTTTATGGGATCATATTTTCTCTCAAATTTTTTTTTATTTGAGCAATACATAAATTTACATCGTACTGAAAGAATAATATACAAAATATGCTTAGAAATACTTTACATTATTTGTACATCATAGTATAGTTGATTTTTTATTTCATTATAGATGATTATAAAATATTTAATACGTTTAGATCAAAATATTAAAACACTATTTTATATTTTACCTGACTTGATTCATATAATTTTGTGTTGGTTTGTCTTTTAAATGTTGTAAAGGACTCTGTTGATGTTTTCTTATCTTTAAATATTTTATTACAACTATGGCAAGTTATTATATTTTAAATGACTGAGCAGAGATAATGGCTTAGATTCAATATTACTTGCATGCATCCCTATATAACATGAGTTCTTCCAGACTTCATGTTCCGTTTGCATCCCTCCCACGCAATATATTTTCGCAATCATCGTACACTGCGACTACTTAAATAATAAATTGCATTGAATAGATTTAACAGTAAACTGTAACCTTATGTGTAAGACAGTGAGTGGTAAATCCATGTGGCATGTACACACATTCTTTGAATAATATACTAAAAATGTGGTCACGAACAAAACGTCAAATGTGTGTATCATTTGAGTACGAGTATGTTAATAGTTTGGTACATATAATCAATGTTACTTATTTTGTTAATGAAATTAATGTCTTTTTTGATTGTATGTACGCGTGACTATAAAAATGCTTCAATCATAGTTATCCACTAGTAATAAAATGTCAGCATTGGCATCATTTTACTATTTCCTGATTCATTGTTTATAGCCCAACTCACAATGCATTGTCATTGGTTTAGTTAGTAAGTGTGAATTTGGTATGTCTTCAATCGAAAAATATCACAATAATATAAAATTCCATCAAATTCTTCCATACTTACGATTTGTCTCATATCACCCCAGCGAGTATCATTGCCTTAAAATATCATCCACGCTAACATTTTCACGACGATTTGCCAAGCTAAAATCAAAGATTTACTAATAATTCCACTCACACTTCAAATTTCGTGGATTTTTTCTACAGTCATACAACTCCACAACTTGTTCTACTCCACATGATCATCATGATTAATATTCCTGCAAAAACTAGACTATTTTGCATTCCTGGCAGCGCTCTTGCTGTTGCTCCAGAGATAGTACTAGGTTGACTTTCCTCTGATTCCACTCCATCACTCCCAGGAAAGCCTGATCTTTCGGCAAACAGTGTATTGTCACTCACTTCTTCCACAGGACTATGGTCATGTTGATAAATATCTATAAATATGTGCAAATACATAATATTGAATATGTATAGCCCAGGAAAATTAAGAAACTCCATCAATATTCATATCATTCATCTTCCTTCTTGCTTAATCCAATCACTGACCACTAGCCATCACTGTCAATTTTATAAATGATGAGCCTAATCACTTACGTTTTTTTTTCAAAGCTTTGATTTTTCTAACTAGTAAGTATGTAATAAATATGCATAAGCAAACAATTTTCTTACCTTTTTCCATTTTTATCTTTTCCAGCTTGTCTTTAACCTCTGTGAACATGGCACTAGGTACTTCCAAAATCTGAGTATATAACACATTTAGTGAAACAAAATTAGTAACATTATAATTCTTATAAAAAACCTTCTGGCTAACAAGTCGTCACCTCGTAATCACCTACGATTAATTGCAAACTAGAAAACACTTACGTGCTCAAACCAAGCCAGTGGCACTATTCTCTCTGTAAAGTTTTCGAAATGCGTCACTGTAGGAATTGGATGCATTCGTAGATTGAGTTGAAACCTACGCACGGCATAGAGAGGAGTTCCAGTAATCTATTAAAAAAATATTGAACACGGATATAAATGTTACTGTTGATTAGGTCAGTTCTCCGAATTGTGCTGACGCTAGTTCAAAATAGCACTATAGGTTTTATCACGCTAATGATAGGTTCTCATCAACATTATAGTCTTATAAATGTATGATTTCTCACAGGAGGTATTACATAAAACAGAAACTTGTGAAGCTGAAAACTTACGGGCTCAATCATGACTTCACTTTCGTGCAAAGACTTGTTTGGCATGAGACCTTTGACGTTGTTCAAATGCTTTGGGTTCGCATGAAGGAAGTGAGGGAATGATCCCAACAATGGAGCACCTGCCAAAAAAGTAAATTACAAAAAATGTAAAACTTTAAGCTTTTGCGCTTTTGTTATGCTGATGAAGATGCCAATGATGAGGTCCATAAATTAAAATGATGCTTGCAAATCTTAAACTTTAATTTGTTCGACCATACCTACTGAACATGAATAATATCATTATATTTGAACCTGGAAAGGGAGTTACAAATATGCTACATGTCATAAATATGAGAAAAATAGTTATGTGAAATGGTATATGTGAAATAAAATAAAAAACACGATTGACGACAATGCCAATTCCATTGCAGTTGTAATTTATAACTTTTTACAATGCACTTGTCGTGAGCAAATCCTTGCAAAGCTGAGATTCTTTAATGGGAATTTTATGGCAAGTTTTTCAAGAAAATCCACTTTTTTCAATTTTATACCAGAAAAGTACTAGCTAAAAAGGAAATTTTCTTTACCTTTTGAACAGCCCGAATAATCCATGAATCCAGCGTCCAAACATTTAGGATCGCTGACATTAGCAAAATTCAAACAATAGCAACTTGACCCGTCATCCCCTGTGTCATCCAACCGATTCTGGAACTGTTCCAGTGGAAACTTAAACACATAAACAGGGATTCCTCTAAACACATCCTCTCCCACAAATGTCAGCTTCATTTTTCGACAATTTTCCGGTAAAAATATATCCAGAACACTGTCCTTTTTTATATTTTTTGGCAATGCAAAAAAGTCCAAAGATCCTGTGACATCATCGCACTTTGTACCCTCTGGCCACATTCCCAAACTGGACCTTCCATTATAACTCAGAATGCCCCCAAACGGTGTCTCCTTTGTACTCACGACCGTATAATTTCCGGTTACGGTATTATTTTTGTTCTTAAAAAACGCAAATTTTCCATTCGCCAGTTCTGGATATCTTTCCTCAGTCTGACCTTGAGTTACATCATCCAAGATTGTCGTATACAGGCTTATATTGTATCCATAAAAGGTACTGTCCCCAAAGTTCAATCCGGTCCTTGTAATTTTTTCCCCACCATCTATTACCTCATCCATAAGCAAATCATTAAATCCTTTAGGCAACCCCACAATGCTCAACCCTTCAGCCATAGTCACGAAAGGTACATTCACAGTGGTAAACTCAGTCTTTTCACTTAACCCAGTGCCTGTTAGTTCCGGAAGGAAATGCATGCTCCAATGAACATCATACTTCAGTGTATTATCATTCACCCGCCTCAAATTTTCCTTTACACGCTTTTCTCTGTACGTAAATGGTCCAATTTCAAACATTTCCGGTATTCCATCCTTTTCAAACTCTTCAGGATTTTTCATCCCAAAAACGTAGTATCGTACCAGAGTAGACTCCAGTATTGAGACGCTCAGCTTTTCCGGTCGCCATTCCTCCGCAACCACTGCTTGGGTGCAGGGAACTGGTATGGTGACAGTTAAAACTATTAGTAAAAATGCTAACTGCATTGCGATTGCTTTACCTTTCTAACTGATTACTATTCAGTTGCTAAAACAACATGTATACCTAACTATATACTCACTTCGCAACTTCTAACGAGCAACTGCCCCAGTCATCATTAGCAACACCGGACCATTCCACTCATCCATTCCATCCAATTCCTTTTTCTCTCCATTTTTTCATGAGATGAAAAATTTTCATTTCAGTACGATAGACAAATGCATTTGCATGATCATCTTGATTCTCTATATGTAATCAATATGACTGCAAGTATTGCGATTATACAGGTTTACAGATATACTGGGCAATTTTTAAGGAACCAGTCACCACTATCAAAAGTGACTTTACTACACGCATATATACATTCCATCGGACACCTATTATTATTATTATGTATGCATGTTATATTATATTGCCAGCTGGACTTGACATGATGAATACCTATAGGGAAAAAACCTGTTTGGTCACTTTAAGGATGGGCACCTTTATCACACGTAACCAAAAAAATAATACTTTATTGCTATATCCCTTTTTTATAAAATTATCTCTTACTATATCAAACAAGTGAACTCACGAAGAAAACATTACTTCATCCGTACATATATGTAACCTTTACATGTATGTATATAATATAATGTATAGCAAATAAACAGGAATGAATTTCTTATCTCTCTTCTTAATGTTTTTCCATCTAATTTTTTGTAAAAAATGCATTTTTACTCCTGTTTCAACGATAAAATTTTACAGGACATATGGTTTTTGCATGTGTGCGTTCATATTTTTTTCATGGATGATCGTCCACTTTAAATTCAAGTTGGCAATCTATTTTATGCATGTATTTTATACATAGCATTATTTTAGTAAAATATCATCAAAGCTTTGTTTTACTTTCATGCTTACGCTACTCCTAATTCTACTCAGTTGGCACTGGAAACTGCGAAAATCTCTATAGTGGGCTGTCTTTTACAAGTAAGCCCTTTCTAAAATCAATATAAATATGGGTACATTGGCAACGCTTATTAATCACAGCAATTACAATGAAGAATAGTACTACTATTATTAAGCATGATACTTACTGTACCTGAGCATGTTTGTTACAAAAAGGAAGGGTTAATAATCTGAAACTCGATGCATTATTTTAAGTAATTTTAACACAACGAACAAAGATTACTACTGATTTTCCATTGTACTATCTTGTAAATACGTAGTATGTGTGTAACATGTTCAGCAATTTAACAACATACAGATAGATTAGATACTTCGATTTCGTTCTGTTGCTTACGATTAGTGATGATGAGTGCGAGTAGCATACATAGTAAAAAGGTTTGGTGGTGGTAAAAAGATAATGATCACGTACGGACGCTGCAATAAATTGATGAAGAAATCTAACCCAAAGAAATAAAAGCAGTAAGAGAATTGATAGAATGATTGAAACAAAATTTTATCATCACATCGGGTTGATGAGGATGATCATGAAGAATCTATGCTTAAGGCAAAGACAGAACTTTATGTGATTACATAATAAGAACATTTTGAGATAATCCAGTGGACCCTTTGGCTACATATTTTACCATCAATAACAAGTAAATAGAAACAGCACTGATTGCTATTGCATAGATGAAAGAATGAAAAAAGTTGACTGGAATTTTTATGGATTGTAGAAGAAAGTACAAAATACTGTGCATACCTACATGCATGATTTACACAAGTAGAAAAACAGGATGACATGCGGAGCAAGATATGAATGTGGTCTAGAAATTCAAAACAACCATGCATCAGTGATAGCTTTCGAGGGTACAGGTGGCTTTAATAGAGTGATGGTGGCAACCTGGCAAGTCGTGTGAACGTAATCATGTCGAAGTAAGACCAGTAGTTGAAAAGTAGATCAAAAGAGTTGCATGATTTTACGTTAATGATAGTGAAACAAAGATGAGATAGGGATGGGGCAAACATTTCATTATAGGAATAAATGACTGTTCGCTTTTCTCTAGTTTTGAACTATTCGAGTTTTGTCCATTTCAGTTATTCTGCCAAGCAGGCCACTTTTTAATTGCTTTGTTTGAGGTTAAAGTTGTGTACTTTTGTGTATGTAAATTGCTAGGTGCACATCTTCCATTATTCCTAGTTAAACGCTTTCGTGAGTAACAGCAATATAAAATATTTAAAAATTGATAACATAGTGGGAAAGGGAACATGTAATCATAAAAAGAACCGCAATAATACCGAGGGTTAAAATGATGATCATCACAAGTTATTCCTTTTATATCCAAAATAATTCATGATGACAAACAAGTCTGGTAGTAAACCTGTAACATCGCAAAATTATATGCATCAACAATTGATTAAGTTGCCAACTTTCACAATACTGACATTCCCTGACTTTGACTTACTTTTTCCGCAGTTTTCCTCAACAATTCTGTGTTTGCCTTTCCTAATTGTTCCACCATTCCTCGGAAAACGCCATCATCTTTTTGTAGCAAGTCATGTGGACTGCCGTATTCCTTAATGATAATAATTCTTTGTAAGACAAGGTTCCCACAAAATAGTGGCACATTTCACGTTACAATACCTATATATTCGCATTACCTTAAGGTAACCATTGTCCAAAACCATGATTTTATCACAGTCAATCACACTGTGGAGTCTATGAGCTACTGTAACGATCGTGCACTCCGCAAACTTTTCTCGAATCGCTTTCTGGATAAGCATGTCAGTTTCCGGGTCCGTATTTGCTGTTGCTTCATCCAAGCATTATTCCTGCGAAGCATAGCCCTTGCCAAACATATGAGTTGTCTGTAATTACAATTGCTCATTGTTTAAACACAATTATTAGGTTTTCAAACAGGCAAATTTTAGAATCAGACTTGCCTTTGACCCACTGAGTAGTTACTCCCGCCTTCGGCCACTTTAAAATCCAGCGCTGGTACAATCTTTTTCAATTCGACATCTGCTAGCACTGCCCATAATTCATCATCCGGAAATTCACCAAAAGGATCTAGATTATATCTTATGGTCCCTGAAAATAAAATGGGCTCTTGTGGAATGATTGAGATGGCTTTCCTTAAATCGTGAAGTCCGATTTCGCCAATGTTCACACCATCAATGATAATACGTCCATCGGGCTGGGGTTCCGTAAGTCTGAACAGAGCTTGGATCATTGAACTTTTTCCTGATCCACTTCTTCCAACGATGCCGATTTTTTGACGAGCTCCAATCTCAAATGTCAACTGTTTCAAGACTAGATGATTTCCATTTGCTTCTTTATAAGTATTAGGATCGCTTGTGTCGTGATAAGACAATGAAACATTTTGAAATTGAATATTCCCATCTTTGGGCCAACCATTTTCTGGTTTCTTGTCCGCCTTGGAATCCAAGGGCGCTTCACTGGGAAGGTCAGCGTACTCAAGATTTCGCTCTACACTAGTCATGAGATTTTCTACTTCCGTTGATTGTCGCATGCCATACTGGAGCTCACCACTGAGTGTCAATGCAGCCGAAATGGCTAGGCCAACGTTACCAATTTGTGCGGCTGTAAAATAGTGATTGAAATGGTCAAAGATGTTCTTTATGATTAAAGTCTACTGAAAACCCCCTAAGTAGTTCTTACTGTCTTGCATCAAAAGGAAGCTGACACTAACCACCGTCAAGAAAATGGTGGACAAAATCTCACAGCAAACTCCAAACGCTCTTGCTGATGAAAAGAATAGGAACCATGATGATGTATAAATGTCCTGAAGTGCATCAAATTGGTCAATCAATATCTGTTCCGCTTGTAAAGCTCTTATTGTCGTGAGACCAGTAAATGTGGCAGCGCTATGAGTAAATATTGGACTTTTTGCTGAAATAATTATGATAAATGTTATTAGGAAGTCATTGGATTGATTCACACAATCTACAGGGTAAAAAATTCACACTTACTAATTCCCTCGACTCGTTTGATAGCCCTCGTCGTATTAACATAGTAGCCCCTGACAACCCACAATAAGGCTATGATAACAAAAGCCAGAGGCGCCATGTAATAGTTACTTATCACAACGATTACTACGACACCCAATAACTGTGCTAAAATTGTTAGCATTTCCAGCATTGTGGGTGGTAGAACCTCGTCCATGGAACCCAGATCTTTCGTGAATCTGTTCATAACTCGGCCAGACGGATTTTCATCAAAAAATTTAAGCTTTGCTCGAACCAAACTAGAAAACATTGAGTTATGAACATTAATCCCGATTCGACTAGTGTAATTGAGAAAGAAGACAGATCTCAGAAGGCTGGTCGCAATTGCAAAGCTTATAAGACCTGTGTAAATGTAAATGTATGTATTTCTGCCCAAATATGTAGACGAGGAGGTTTCTCTTCCGTTTTCTACCTCCGCGTTTGTCCAATATGAGAGGAAAAAATCTGTCGCATTAAGGGTCACTTGGCATACGACAAAAATGAAAACTGTTAAGAAAAGACGAATGGATGAACGTCCCATCTTAAAATAGTCAAGATATATTCTGAACCCAACGGAGCCACTTGCTTTCCCCTCATCCTTCAGTTTTTCTTCATTTCGATTTTGCTCGGTCTCAATAACTGTCTCCTCGTATTCTGGCTCACAACTGGTCAGCCCTCTATTATCAACACTTTTGTCAGTTTCTGTATCATTGCCATCTTCCTTCACCAGCAAACTGAAAAAGTCTACGTTAGCGTCCAAGAGCTCCTGATAGCTCCCTTGAGCAACAATTTGTCCCTCTTTCAAAACAATTATGTAGTCCGCCTGAGGCAGGTATTGAAGTTGGTGCGTCACGAGGATTCTCAGTTTTCCTTTAAGCTGCTTCTGGATACAATTTTCAAATAGATGGCGACTCACTTTTGTGTCCACTGCACTTAGAATATCATCCAATATGTAAATGTCTGCGTCTTTATACAAACACCGTGCAAGGCCAACTCTAGCTTTTTGACCTCCACTCAAGGAAACTTTCTCCCACAATAGTGTAGTCACCCTTAGGTAGCTGATTGAAATCCTCTAGTAAACAGGCAGCTTCCACACATTTGTCGTATTTTTCCTTGATAAATGGTCTTCCAAACACTATATTTTGGCGGATACTGCAAGCGAACAACCATGGCTCTTGGTTGGCATACGACAAACGCCCTCGGATTTCAGCTTTTCCCTGTGAAATTGGCAATTCTCCTAAGAGAACGTGGAGCAAGGATGTTTCCGGATCCACAAGGTCCCACCAAGCACACAACTTTATCGCCAGATATGGATAAGGATACATTTGACAATGTGTAATTCATGCTATTGATTTGTTGTGTCCATTGAGCGGAAATTGACTGGATTTCGACTTGAGGAGTTGCGTTAGTGGAGTCAGAGATAACGAAATTAGTTGATGCTTTTTTCTCATCAAGTTGGAGAAAGGTCAGAATCCGGTTTAGGAAAACAAAAATTTCTCCCATGCCGGACAACGCGAATGGTATGTTTGCCACCCAAATTAGCGACAGAGTGAAGTAAATTGTCGTGGTAAAAAATATTTTATCAGCAGAGAGTTCATTTTCTCCATTTTCAAGATATATCACAAAGGTTATAAAAGCGAAAATTTTTGGGGTTGCAGAATACAAGCAAAAATACATCCCCCTTAAGAACAAACGCTTTTTCAAGGCTCCAACTTCTAGTTTTCGTAGGTGATGAATCAGTGATGAAAATGGGATCTCCCAGGCAAACATTTTCAAGATGCGAATTCCCGTAATGATTTTGTTCATCACTCGACCACGCTCATCAGTACGCTCTGCGATTTGAAGACGATATTTTCCCGACAGTTTCCCATTGTAAACTTTCGTGATAATAATAAAGAGATAATATCAAATATTACCAATCTAGTTATTAAAATGAATATGGGATTGTCGTTTAATTACATTGAAAGGGCATCAGTACAATTAAAGTTGCCAGCCCACTTAACCCCGCTAGTCCAAATTCGCTCCAAAGCATGTAAGAAAATACAACAAGTTGAACGAGCCCAATGGGAATGAAAACCATCCAGATTAAAATCTGATCGAATCTATTGACGTCGTTCGAAAGGAGATTTACAATGGCACCAACATTCGTTTTTTGATAAGCAGCACATATAGATAACCGTGTGGCCTAAACATTTTATAAATTACAATTTATATGCAAATAAAACAAGGAAGTGGCATTGCATAAATGTATTTTTTTACCTTTCTGTATATCATTGAAGACAACGCCAGTCGACAACGCATGGATATTCTGTACAGGTAAAATGCACTTGGATGGTAAAACAAAGTAATTCCAATAGTCGAAACACTTAATCCCACAGCTAATAAGTACTGATCCCTTTTAGATTTTTCTGATGACTCTGAAAATGATTTAATTAATTCCCTGAGAACAATCGGCTGTGCCGTTGCAAAACCAAGTTCCCCAATGAAAAATCCAATTGATCCAATCATGTATTGTTTCCCAAAAATTGCGAATAGAGCACTCATAAGACTTGGCGATGCCTTTTTTCCACGCTTGCTGGCTTCCAGTTGTTTTGTCCACTCTCTGAAAATTAATCATGCATTTAAATAATGAGTTTTATGCGGCTGAGCTCCCCACTGCTTCCAACCTTTAACTTACGCTTCCAGATCATTTCCGAGTTTTCCGGCGAGATCATTCTCCAGTGGGTCATACAAGTCATTAAGCGTCAACTCTTTCTTTCTCCCTTCCCGAAACAATGGAATTGTCCACAGGAAGAAGATCCTGGAAAATATATTTGCTTCTACGAACGGATTTTTTCTGCGTACTTTTGCGGTGAAATCCATTTTGAAAAAAGCCAATTCATGCACGCGTGGATGCTTTTAACTTTTTATATCACCTTTACCTCCCTAACTAACTCCATGAAATATTTACTCAAGCTCCTTATCATAATTTCTATGCAACAATTTCTTTCAATGTATTTTATAGACATGTTTAAATCCGTCATAGAGCTTAGGATTAGGAACGCAAGTACAATAGATTATCATCAGTTTGGTTGTATTCTTGTCGGACAATGACATCCCAATGATGACAGAATGAGAGTGCATGTTTTAATTTTTAAATGTAGTTCTGATCCATATAAGCTTTGAGCTAGAGACAACTCGTTTAATTTGTCATTTTGATTATAAATTGGAAGTCAAATGTTTTCATTTTCTGCTTACACTCAACAAATTCTGAAGTCAGCATTATATTTAGTTTATTTAATTCAGACATACAAATGGTTTTGCAAGGTTGCATGCATAACCGTTGTATTGATAAGCTCCCGAAAGAAGCAGCTCAGCCCAGTGTTCCAGATAAGTTGTCGCTAGGGTGATTCTATGTAAAAATACATATACAATAGACAATTGAAATTCAAAGCAAATATTTTGCACACGGTATTCTCCATGGCTTTTGAAATTTGCTATCTATTCAATCTACTGTTTACAGTATTAAATCATTATCCTATTGAAATGCAACGCATGTTATGCTTTTGTCATGATGTATTATGTAATTAAAAAACAATTTGACAAATGCATCCAATTTAAATTATGTGAATATGCATAACAATCTGTAATAATATGAATAAGCAATCGAGTAATCGAAAGAGGTGGATAGACTGGGAACATGCGGTTTCATAACTCACATGATATTTCACCTTGAATTAAGTTTTTTGCAGTGGTGGTAATCTATTCTATGACAAGTATTATTGTAAATGAAAACCTTGGTGCAACACTCATGTAATAACAACTATAATTGAGACCATGTTGTTTATCCGACACTCATTTTGTGCATTGACTAAATTTTCATTGCCCAAACTACATTGATTTCGTTTAAAAATACTTACCCTACATTGTCAACGTCAGCATTTTCTTGAAAACGTTTGCTGCATACTTATAGGACAATGGCAGTTTGTGTGGATTTAAGTCTAACGAGCTTAATTTTTATTGGTGTAGTTTTTTTCGCTGTAAAGAAATTGTTTGGACTATACCAAAAATGGAAAATGGATACTATACTGTTTGTAATAAATTTTAAAATATTTTTTTTAAATTATCGTTTCATATTAATTACAATGTTTCTTAGTTATTCTTTCTAATTCAATTGATAGAAAGAAATGGGCAAGTTTTCCAACTCAAGACAAAGTTATATTACACACCTCACCACGCTGCAAACCCTTACCCACGATATTCCCATTCTGCATGAAATTGGAGACCTACCTGAGAATGGCTAAAATACCTTACGAAGTTGATAATACCGATTCTATAGGTCCAAAGGGAAAGATGCCTTGGATTACATACAAAAGGAATCACTACACAGATTCACATTTGATCATCCAGTTTTTAAACAAGTACATTTACCATAATCAATCGCAATCCATATGCCATATATTTCTACTGTTTTTGTAACTTTATTGTAACTTTTAACTTTCTCCTCAGAAAATTTTCGATCGATTTGAATGAAGCTTTGTCTCCAGAGCAGAGGGCGATAACTAGAGCTTGCAGGATTGTGCTAGAAGAACATTTTTCTTGGTATGTATTAAATAAGCTTTAAATATTATTGCCCAAATTTTTAAGCTATAATTAATCATGTATTAATTACATTCAGGGGAGCAAAGCAGTTCAGATGGATTGAAAATTACCAGCAACTTCCACAATTGGTGAAAGTTTCTCCACTGCTCCAACCATTTTTATCATACCAAGCGTCCCAGATCAAAAAACGAATGGATGTTCAAGGTATTGGAAAGCATACACCCCAAGAAATCCACCAAATGACTGAAGACGACCTCTTCACCGTTTCCAGGATTTTAGGAACCAAAAAATATTTTGGCGGTGACGTGCCTTGTGAAGACGACTGTGCTTTATTCGGAGCCATTTCTCAAGCCTGTTGGGGAATGCCACCAGGCTCACCTTTCGAGCGACTTGTTAATGGTAAATTGATTTTTTTGAAAGTTTTTTTCTTTCCGAAAACAACATTGAATATAAATTGCTAATTTTATATGCTTTCAGGTGAGTTGAGCAACTTGAAAGATTATTGCGAAAGAATAAAATCACTTTATTGGCCAGATTGGGAATCCTGTTTAGACAGATCTTAATAAATATGCAATAAAGTTACAATCACGAGGTTTGAATTTTGTATTTTTAATCCGCAGTGGCGTGCTCGCTTAAAATATCACGTGAAGCTTTCTCAGCAATCACAAAAATGGCTGCTTGTACATTCGCATTGTTGATAACTGGCATAATAGAGGCATCCACTACACGCAACCCCTCACAACCGATAACCTTTAACTTTGAATCGACCACAGCTCCTGGGTCCCCTTCAGAAGATCCCATTTTACAAGTCCCGACTGGATGATTACCGCCAATTAACATCTGCGTAACGTAGCATCTCCAATAATCGTCTGACCTGAAGTGCAAATGGTTACAAACTTCCAGTGCTACAGGGGGATACCTAGCCCCTATAAATCTGTATGCTGGCGTCTCTTCCAATATCTTCATGGTCATTTTGATGGCATCAACAGTAATCTGCATGTCTCTTGGATCGCTCAGGTAGTTAAAGTCAATTAAAGGCTGGTCATCGACGTTGTCTGGGTTGAGTTTTACAGTACCTTTGCTCTTTTGTCTAGCGAGATAGGGATAAGCGTAGATTGGCGCTTCCCATGTACCCATTGTTGTGTTTGGAAGACCTGTGAGGAAGCTTTGAGCGTACATGCTGAACTGAATATCAGCCCAGTTTGTTTCTCCTTCGGCAATTGCCACTGTTGAGGTTACGAAAGCTTGAGCGAACAAACCGGCAGTAGTTGTGTATGGCCCTTCTCCATAGAGACGGTAAAGCTCAAGATTTTCTGGAGTGAGATCGCGTTCAGCGTCGAAAAGGAGGCTTTTGTTGTTGATGATCAGTTGAATGGGTATGATTGGATGATCTTGAAGATTTTCCCCAACCGGAAGCTCTTTGACCTGCTGTATCCCAGCATCTACCAATACCTTCTGGGGTCCTATTCCGGACTTCATTAATAGAACCGGCGACCCATAAGCGCCTGCACTCAAGATAACCTCTTTATTTGCATAAACTGAAATGTCGTCAGTCTCGTTCTCTCGATACTTGACTCCAATCGCTTTAGTCGTCCCGTTTTCTAAAATCTGCGTAATTTTTATGTTTATAATTATCATACCAAGAGACAACACTCAATCACAAAAATGGTTTAGTTAATATATTTGCTTACAATTTTTGTGGCATAAGCGTTTGTGACAACTTTTAGATTTGCTCTAGAGTTTTCGAAAGGTTTTATGAAGCCCGTGTAAGAACTGACTCTTCTACCAAACTTTTTATTGTACTCGATGGGAGTAAAGCTGATTTGCTGAGGACCATTTGGGTCCAGAATTTCATAACCCAGATATTTGCCAGCTTCCAACCAAGTATCTAAACCCGGGGCGTACCTTTGATTTGTGATTGAAAGTGGGCCATTCAAGCCATGTTGATCTATACCACAAAAGCGATTAAACAAACAACTCTTACACATAAACCTACAAATAAGCAAATACTAATATGCATTGATTAATAAGCCTGGGAAGCTTATACCTGAGGGAAATTCTCCATTGTAATCCTCCAAATTTTTAAAATGATCTAATAGGTTAGCATAATTCCAACTAGGATCGTTTGTAATGTTTGCCCATTGATTGAAATCTTCGGGACTTCCACGATTCCAAAACATGTAATTTATAGAGCTAGTGCCTCCAAGAACCTTTCCTAGAGGAATGTTGATAATCTGTAACATAAAAATATGCTTTGTGTAGAAATAACGGACACGATACTTTCATATACATATTCAATTTATGAATCTCCAAAGTCGATTCTTTTACCCCGCCATATGCCAATGAGGCATTTGCTTGTGGTACTGAGGTGTACTGAAACGTCACTGAAGGGTCTACTTGGTAAGTTGGAGCGAGAGCTGGTATGTCCATGTCTTCTGGAGGAACTCCCCCAGCTTCCAGGAGCAGAACTGTGTATCTGCCATTTTCAGATAGGCGACTCGCCACTAGGCAACCAGCAGTGCCGCCGCCCACTGAAACACAATAATATTTTCTCTAAGTATAAATAGTGCATTCGTTGTTTAAAAAGACTAATAATACATGATTTGTTTTACCGACAATAAAATCAAATGTTTCCAATTCGTTTTCATTTGTTGAACTATTTGGCAATCCGTTTGTAATAATTGCAAAACAAGCTAAAATTGTTAAAGTAATTGAGATACAAACCTCTGTTTTAACGAAATTCATTTTCCCCAAATATGTAATACTTTTCACCGAAAAATAAGGAGTATAAAATCAAAAACATATGTAACATACATGGAGGTTATTTATAGGATGCTTTACAACATCTTATCTCGCTATATCTTATCATTTCATTGACAATTAAAGTGTTGGATGCACTAGAATTGCATATTATGCGACAACATTTTTCATCGAATTTGCTGATTCATGCAATTTGCCATTACAGACGATTGCTAGTATTACAAATCTGAAAGTGAAAACTGAGTTTCGAATAGTTATGTATTTGACTTTATTAACGCTTATGATTGACAAGAAATATCGCAAATTATGCTCCAAATCTAATCATCAAAACTTCATTTTCATTGGTAAATGGGTAATAAACGTGATTTCAAGTGCTTTATTTTTCCAGATTAAACACAACTCAACTCCTAAGCTTTACGGGCATCAATCATTAAAGAGTATTTGGAAAACCTACCCAACTCATACTAGGACATCACTCAAACTTAACAGTCAAAACGCTAAAACTTAGTCAGTAGAATTATGTAGGTATGTACTTCCATCAAGTTCGATCAGCTAAAAAGTAAATTTTAGTACTGTAAACTGTAATAATGATTAGATTAATACATCGCTATCATTCATTATTTGGTACCCAAATGCTAACAGATTACAGTTCAAGAGTCTTCTAAAGAATTGCTTCTAGTCAACTTTTACTATACCAGGATTGTTATGCATAAAATATGAAATATGTACATGCTTGTACTCCGTAGGTCGTACATATAATTGTTCCTGTATGACATGGAAACGTGAACTTTTGATGAAGATGCTTAATTTTCCGCGTTATATGAATGAATACATGAAATAAGAAAAGCAAAGTAATTGTTAATGCTTCTGACTCTATGATATTTATTCAATTTCATGAAACAACCATAGTCAAACAATCTTACAAGCTACTAATTGCACACTTTTTCTTCACACACATGTATCTCAAATTATCCCTTAAATTATTGTCATGTAAATTTCCAGTGAGCAGAACGGTTTTTACTACTAAAAAGTCATGAATCTTACATTTAAAATACATTTGCAAATGACTAAATCAAGGCGTGGAATG
>JAQIXX010001189.1:0-37432 GCA_034700605.1 Willowsia nigromaculata
GTAGACGCCGGGGCGTCTATAGGGAAGGGGCGCGTATTCAGGACAGGGCGTCTATTTGGGATTTTACGGTATGTTTTTAGTAGTGGTGGACGGGAAGAACGGCAGTGATTTCACTTGTTTCATGTCACGTACTTCACTCACGTCGTGGGAAAGAACATGTCAACGACTGGTAAAAACATGAAGGAGAAAAGGGGAATGAGTAAAATGTCAGTTGTCGTTTGGATATATGAAATCAATGCTGACACACACACTACCGCACACCTGGGCAAGGATGGTGTGCACATGTCCACAAGTGCATAGTTACCTGTGTATGTGGTTATGTCATACGGTATTATGATGATTTTGGGTGATGATCACATGGTAACGGTAATGTGTCTCTCACCTGAGAAAAAAATATTATTACATCATCACCGCGACTACTGCTGCCACCATCATAATAATAACTAATAACGATCTATACCTTGAAGCTTCCTACGTGAATATGGACTGGGAGCGGAAAGGCGTGCAAATATTATACACCGATGTACATATAGGGCGGAGTGTGTGCAAAGTGGAAAATGTGTAGGTACCGTCATAAAGTGATATTTATTCGTGCCCAGAGTAAAATCGGACCATATTCATATCATTCATAGAAATGAAAGCATTAACATGACAATCCAATTATTTCTTTCACTTCTGCAGCGTTTTCTCTCCTTTTACTTTCTCCCTCTTTACTTTCTCTCTGTATGTAATGTGTGTGTGCGAATTTCCCATTTTTGAGTAAAGCGAATCTAAAGTGAAACTTCCGGTTGTACCATTATGTTGGCAAACATTGCTGGTTTTAGTGGGAAGGCTTTATACTCCCATTCTAAAATGCATGGGGCTTGCGGAGAAAACAGATATAAAGAAAAAGTATCCACATCATCGTATGGAAACTCTTTTCCCCCTTCTCCCTTCCTCCCTGTCTGTGTGTCTCTATTTGCCTCTTCCTTTCCTTCGACGTTACCTATAGGACTTTGGAGATTGCACAGGAGTAGTAGTAGCACGGGCGCACATATTTTCCACCTAATTCCCAGTCGGAAAGTTCAACCCAGGGAAAAAAAGTTTTCAATTCACAGTGGCCCCACTGCATTCACACTAGATTGTACTATCTGTTTGTAGAAGCTATTGTTGTTGATGATGGGGATAGTGGTAGTGGCAGTGGTGAAGATACTCTTATAGCTTCTCTGTCTCTCGCTCGCAACTAGTCGTCCTCCTAAAAAAGTTTCTTTCGTGACAGAGCCAAAGTTCCACACTGTTTGTTTATTTTTACTTAATGCAAAAGCATTGGAGAACTGGTAGCAGAGTATGCTGCATTCAACACATAGGATGGTTTGATGGGTAGCTTAAACTAGTTAACAAAATTGGCTGGTGAAGTTACCATATGCAAGAGAGCACAAAAGGACATAAGTGAAAGCCTTTAAAACTAAAATAACAATTGAAACAACTCATAAAATATTTTTTGCACTTAGAAAATATAAAAATGTAAGAGTTTTAGATCCCCATTCTTTTGCTTCATCAATAACCAACCCATACTTTTTCCACTGAGGCAAAATAAAAACACGTATTTTCAAAGTTTCACTTAAACAAAAAAATATTATTTGTATTCATTGTTATGTGCGTGGATGAAATCAAGAATCAAGCGTTCCACTGTTTTTTTAACAATTTGTGCAATAAACGACCTACATTCCACATATGTATGTAAATATTAATTGTAACGCACCGTAGTGTTCGGAAGTTGCGGAACTGGTTAAAATGTTTTGGTAAATCGATATCATTGGTAAGCTGAATCCAACTGGTTAGTGAGTTTAGTTTGTGTGATGCACCAGTTACTTAATTGTCTTATATAAAGCACATGAGACTGACAGACAAGCAGTATAAAATCGTACATTTCTGTATGCTATCCATCCTTAATTGTGAATCCGCGCCATTGTGAATAGGCAAATGCATGAATGATAAATTTTTCATTTGTACTAATGTAACTTGTAGGTTGTTGGTAGCATGGCAAATGTTCTCCAGTAGTAATATGATTAGATATAATATGTATTCTTGCAGTAATTCAAGACGTCACTCATTTTTCAAGAGAAGGAAAATTGTAGATTTCTCACGAGAGATTTCTCGTTCCTTCTGCAACTGCCTCTACAACAACTACTACTTCAGTATAAAGGAAAATTCAATTTCTCTCGAATTCATTGAAATGTAACTGCTACGTTTCCTTCCTTTCAACTTGTTTTACCTCTCTCTGTTCCCCCATCGACCACCAGGAGCACAGCTCTAAAACAACTACCACTACTTATTTCTTCCTCTGCTAATAACAATAGTAGTTTAATAAGGATGGTGCACGCATCAAGAGTCACGTTACAACAAAAGTAAAATGCAAATCCCTCTTGAAGGACTTGCTTGTTAGCGGGAGGAAAGCAAAGGAAGCAAGTCTAGCAGGAGAACTGCCTCACTTTCTCCACTTTCTCTCATGCTCCTCTTCCTTCTCCGCTTTTGTTTTACAAGATTGAAAAGAGGAAAATAGTTTTTCCACCTAGCTACCTATACCAGCAGCGTACTTAATTCCTGTAGGCTTTTTATTCATTTATTCGACTATAACAAAAGAAATTCACTTGATCCTCAAATGTTCTTCCTCACCTGCGGAACCTCTGCCAGCCACATAATAATGTGACTACATACAGTTCATATATATCTCTCTCGTCTTTCTCCCATTTACTTTCTCTCCCTCTTCTCTAATTAGAGGAGAACACCGTGAATGACCACGTGTTTCCGTCTAGGGTGCTAACACGATTCTCCCCATTTTTGCATCATTTCCCTCACCTTTTATTCGCTTGCTCTGATCATGACGATGGTTATCATTATAGACCTTATAACTCCTTTCCCCAATTTAAAATGGACAGTGTGTCTGTCAGACTAAGCAAACGGTATATCAAGTAATGCGCTTTCTTTCCAATGATCTGAAATTATGCTGTCTACTTTCATTTCATTCGTTTTACCGCGTGTTTTTATGATTGTGCATGAGCACAATGTGTGTGTGTGTTCCGCCGACAAGTTTCTTTACTACTTCAATTTTTGATTGCTTGTATTTTCTCCTTTTCTCCCATTCAGTCAGAGTCAGTTCGTATAATAAATTCCCTGGGAACAGGTGAAAAAGTCGTAGAGAGAAAGAGGAAAAAACATTTTACGGCAATACGATAACTATTATGATTATTATTATTATGACTGTATAACCATCTCATTTTCCTCTTGCCAAGGTAAACGAGACCGTTTGTATTGACTTCCTAGCTACAGCACTCGTAATAATTATTAAACGTGCAACTTTCTCTAATAAGTCTAGTATTAAATGGTATGAACCCTACTTTAATCGCTGAGAATTGAAAGAAATTCCGTTTTACTACTACTTCTTTGCTAGTTATCGTAGACATATATGCATAACAGGTTGGCTTTCATTTCTCTCCATTTTGGTTCACCAACTTCCATATCGGAACGTACACACTTATATTTTTCCTTTCACAAACATGACACGCATCAAAACCCGATGCGGCGCATGTTCATTTCATCAAAGAGCGTGAAGCTACGCGACTACAATAAAAAATACGGACTTTCCATTTGTCTGTCATTATTATTGCAAGTTGATACCTGTCTGGGAGCAAAACCATAAATTTTCCATGTTACAGCAGTGAAATGTGTGCGTATACAAAATTCACGCATTTCTTTTCCCCTTTCACGCACTCGGCTGGAAAAGTGTATGACTCCTGGCTACACTTTCTCCAGCTAAAAAATCTAATATGAAAATTATGATGGGAATTGTTTTCTCTCTCTCTCTCTTTCTGGCAAAAGAGTAAAAATCAGCAATCAGCCTTTGGAGAAATACGTTTAAAGGGAGCATAATAAATTAAACCTGTGTACAGGTATGTATTTTTCTGCAGTAGCTGGAAGAAATGGATATGCCCATTTCAGATTTTCTTCCAGGTAAATATATACGCACACATTTGAATGTAATGGATGACTGACTATCAGCAGTGGGACTCGTGTTACTCCTACTATTAACTAAGGTTGTTGTTGGCTCAGTGGTTTTTGTTGAGACCATGCCTGCCCAAGTTCGTGACAGGTAGCCAAGTGCAAGGTAATTACTCACGAACGATTTTCCTGCTTCTTAGCTTAGACCAACCTGAAAACTGAGCTTGCTGGACTAACCGGCGGAGAGAGAGAGAGTGTAGATTCCCACCATTAAAAATACTTACCATGACTACTTCCTTCCATTTCTACCACTGCACTGCCTTATTCACTTAATATCCCTTTTCTCCTGCTTTCTCCTCCTTCGCCGAAGAAAAGCCTGTCGCAAAGACTAATGGCATGGCCTTTGCTGCTCTTGTTGTTCTAGAAAATTACTTGTGCACGCTGCATTTCTTCTCTTTCCACCTTTGATAAACTATTATAAATGATACCATTATATTTATATGAGAACTTGGCTCTAATCGGTGGTCTACAAGGTTCAGATTTTCTACCTGACATCTGTACATACGCACTAATCAGCTACACTAAAATGGCATGATCGTTGAAATGCATTTTCTCTCAATATCCCGAAAGTTAATGTTCCTCCTTCCTCCATAACTCTTCAAAAGAGGAGTAGAACTACACAGGTGGAGGATGTCCCTTCCTTCTAATGTGTGCCTTTTTTGTGTAGAGTTCATTCAAATGTCAAATTAATATTTATAAATGCATTTCCCCCTCCCTCCTTTTCCAATCTCTGCAAGCTTGTAAAAATAGTATGCATAATATTTACATGACTCGTGAGTAATGAATTGTACTTAAAATATGTTTAACAGCAATTTAATGATATGGTTGTAAATAGAGAAAAAACAGTTGGTTTAACAAAGTGTCACTCAGTAAAAATGCGTTTTCTTTTTAAAATGTTAATTTTTAGCCTAAAAATAAGTGCAAGAATAAAAATAAAACAAATTATTTTTCCAACTGCTGCTGAAGACAGGAGGTTGACGAACTACTATTTAATCTCATTCATATTAAATTTACGAGCGACGCTGCGCCTACATTTTTAATTTTCAATGCTACAAAGTCCACAGCTGCGACTGGCAGGCAAGACGGCGTGTTTTATTCATAAATAATTCGTGAGAAGGAAAGGATAAAAGAAAAAATTGTATTTGCCCTTCTTTTTCTGTTTGCGCGTGAGTGTCTTAGTCTGCTCTCATGTTTTTCAAAAAAATTAATGCATCTCTATTCTAAAAGTCCACAGACACAGTTTACTTATGTAAATGAGTCCGCACAAAAATAACTAGAAAGTGTGTATCTATCTATAGAAGGAGCATGCATGGTTAATAATGTGCCGCCAACATTAACAGAAAAAACAGGTGCTACTAGTTTTGCAGCAGTCGTGGGAGGAGAAGGGGAAACGACGACGAAGAAAAGGGAGAGGTATCTGGAGCCCTTGGAAGAGTGAAAGGACGCCAGAACGAGGTTCTGTGCAAGAGAGAGAGAGAAAGAGAAAGCAGAAGAAACAATGAGGAGGATACACACAAAGAAAATGAAAGAGAAAAGTTTGGAAGGAGCAAGAAAAAAGAAGAATCTAGCTAGTTAGCGGAGACGTACATATTGTAAGCATACATAGTAATGTGTATTCTATACATATATGTGGTCTTCATCATCATCATGAAAGGAAATCTGAGTGAGTTGTCCCACCGTTTATGTACTTCCAGGGATCCATACCACTTTTGCCATCACCACTGCTTGCTGCTCCACTCTCGCTTTATCCCCCTTCGTATATATACTTAACATGGCAATATATACTCTTCCACACTTATGTTCTCCACAACTGGTAGTAGACGTATTAGTGACAATGATGTATTAAAGATTAAAACAAGGCTAAAACTTATTACTTACACAGAGAGAAAGTGTTCACAGTTTTACTCACTGGTGCGAGAGCAAGCAAGCTGAGCTCCGAACAGAATGGAATGGTACAAGTGGCCAGACTAAAATAGTGACACACACACACTTTCTTTCTCTTGAAAAACTCTTTCTTCTTCGTCTGGTTTACTTTGAAAAAGAACAAGAGGAGTGAACAAGCTAAA
This sequence comes from Willowsia nigromaculata, assembly GCA_034700605.1. Classification (NCBI taxonomy): domain Eukaryota; kingdom Metazoa; phylum Arthropoda; class Collembola; order Entomobryomorpha; family Entomobryidae; genus Willowsia; species Willowsia nigromaculata. Next base: position 6,105 of record JAQIXX010001189.1, read on the forward strand.
ACACACATACAAGTTGAGAGAGAGAGCGAAGAAAAAAGGGAAGATGACAAAATAAAGTGTACAAGGGAAAGCAGCGGAGGGAGAAAGAGAAGTGTGTCATGTCACACTATAATAATAACATTGGTCTTATCCAGTGCTCTTTATAACAAAGCTATTACCACCACCACCACCACTTTTTACATTATATATGGTCCCATTTTAAACTGATAGCATCACTAACCAGATATCCTTGCGTATTATTGTCCTAGAAACTAAAGTCATAAGAAAAGAAAAAAAGTGTAGTGAAAAAAGTCACCAAGTATGTTGTCATGTGCTTTATGTGTGAATTCGTTTTTGAGTGGAGTGGCGATGATGGGGAAGATGTACCTAACAAAAAAGCTATGTAGATTGTACGAGAGATATTTAACGTTTCACTTCAATACAGACAATTGAAAAGGTATTTTTATACAAAAATTGAAGTAGTACTTGACGTAGAATCTAATGTGATCGGTTGGGTGGCATCAACTCAACTCAATTGCTTCATGAAAAAATTAAGAGTAGTCACTTCTATTAAGCTACTATCGCTAATCAGCTAATCAGATGCTCCAAATATAACAAAATCGATATTACGATACACCTGGTTTAACGGAACTTGCAACAGTGGCTGTTTATCAAGCGTAAAATGAAAACCCTCCTAAAGAATCTTGTTATTATCACAAGTTTAACTTTTGGCCTCTGTAGAAAAACACAGCTTACAAGAGTAAAAGCTAAATCTAAAAGAGTGCTATTTTCCTATCTGGATGTAAAATTATTTTCTCTGCTTCCCCTCCTTCAGAAATCTCCAACTTTCACATTTTCCCATTTTTCCCCTTTCACCCATGAAAAAATACTTTGTTCTACTTTACTCACATAAGAAAAGCAACAGCGTCATATAACAAGCACAGAACACAATTTCATTAGCAAGATATCCCTACCTACTTTCGCCGCTGGTATCATTTTCCATGTTACACTCAACATTTTGTCGTTCTACAGTTTGCGCAGAATGAGCAAGAACAAGGTTATCAAATAAATTACATCAAAAGATTTAATGCTATTTGCGACGCTACTACTCCTCTCCACAACAGAAATCAAGTAGGTGGGTGCATTTCGGTGCCATCCTTTCACTGGCTTTCTTCATTCTACACAATCCCGACTGTTACATGCATACTGTAGCAGATACTATGCGCTATGTAAACTTAATAGTAAAAACAATAAAAAGTTAGTTTTAATCACATACCAATGACAATGTTGAATAAGATTATCCTTGGTCCAAAATCTTCATGAGTGTCTTGGAAATGAAACAATTTTCATTGAAGTTTATCTTTGAAACATTCTGGTTACCAGTAAGAAGAAACCAGTTTACGTATCCGATCTTCACAAATCTTATGTACAACCCGTATCACAATTCCCCGTCAAAGTTTCAATTTTCTAATAAATAGAAATTTTCAGTCAATCATGTTGCAAATAAACTTGTCGCTGTTATCATTACCACCGCCACCAACAGAGAGTACCAAAATTATAGTACTGTGTAGTTTTCTCTCTGATCACTATAGGCAGTTCGTTATCATCGTCATTAGTAGCACTCAAAGTGAGAAAATGTAATGAAGCATTAGCACCACCAGAACAGCTTCTAATTACGCTAGCACAAACTATGAAAGATGTACGAGGAGATGTCTAAATTTCTAATGGATTGTCACACGTTTGTTTACACTTCTTCCCTTTGTGATGTTGATACTCTAATCATAACTTTATTATGCTAAAAGAGTCACACTGATTGAACAAGTTTGCTACACGCGTCACCACTCAACAGATATCTTATATATTTATTAATCATCCACATGAAAAATAGTCAGCAAACCCGCATGAATTTTCTTTTCAGGGAAGCTCATCGTTGACGAGCAGAGCAACGAGTAGTAATCATAATAAAGTTTGGTGTTGACTTGATCGCCCCGTCAAAATAATAATACCTGTCGTTATTGTCATTGTCATCGTACCAGTTCTTCCACCACCTGCGAGAACACAGCTCTAACCTTAGACACTAAAGCACACACAAATTCACTCAATAGAAAATATAGAGAGAGTGACAACGACAACGACTGTGACAATGATGATGGCAGCTTTCCCTCATCAACTCCCTCTTTTTCGTATGCATGTATTTATAGAAAAATGAATGGGCGAGCTGTGAATACAGTAGAGCTCCTCTCTTTTTTCAGTTTGATTATCTCAAAGTCAATGTGTTAAAGACAAGGCCCGCATTTTTTTCTGTGATAAAAACACAGCCAGAATTTTACACCTCTCTCTGTCTAATGCACTGAGAGAGAAGAGCAGAGGGAAAAATCACATAGAAAACCGCTACTCAGATTATTATTCTTATTATTATACTCATTCCCGTTCTATTCTCTCTCCTGTCAAAATTTATTAGCGATGAGGGAACCCTATAATACCTCTGTTGTCTCTTTCACCGGGGCATTTTCTTTCCTCCTAAATGAGCTCATTTTCAACACAGGGTAATGTGAGTAAAACAGGGAGAGGAAAGGTGACACAGTGCACAAATCCTTTTGTTCTTTTTCTACCTGAATTGGAGTTTGTGAAAAGTGAAAAACGTCACGGTTTATTACTTTCACACAGTCACATTTACTGCACTCGTTGAGGTTTTATATACACACATGTGCATACTTCCGAGCATCACGAAATTTATTACAGGAATTTTCTTCTCACTTTCTCCTCTTTGTTTTCACATGAAAAACGTGTATATTCAATCAGAAAGTGCACACGATGGTGTCTCTATTTTGGGTATTGTATTTTTTACTTTCTTTCCTCCAAAACATGCCCACTGACACAGTATTTATTTTAACTAGTGTTGTCCTCTTCTTCCTCTTCTTCTTTCACCTTTTGTGTTTGCGACATAAAAGAGTTTTTCTCAGCGTCCTGGCCGCTTTCCACCTACTTTTTTTTATATTCACTTAGCAGAAGACAGAAGAAAAAATACTTGCTACTGGTTTTATTGAATTGGATGGGCGATTGAACTCAGAGCGAGAGAGTAAGGCATACTCGCAATTCTACCGAGATCTTTAACAAGTGAAAATAGAGCGTTGATTTGATTTTCTCTGATCTTTCGTTTTCTTCCACCCTCATTCCTTCTCACACTCGTTCCATGTTTTTCTCACTCTCTCAAGACTCCCTGGAATGTCCCGCTAATAGTGCTGTAAAAAAACTAGCGAACAAAGTATATTTTGAGGAGCAACCAGAAAAGAAGAAAAAACTCGATTCAACAATTTTCAACTACTCTGCTACCAAGATAACCTTCGTTTCCCCCTTTTCTACAACTTAATATACACCAGATATTTTCACCTCTTTTCTCACACCAAGAAAACGACTAATGTCTCGCTCACTCCTCAGCAAACAAAATGAGTTCGTCTCTCTTTCTCTACTCAGTTGAGATTTGATGATGAGCGAAGAACGAACACAGAGCAAGGAAACTGACACAAGAGTGTAGTCGTCGTAGATCCACTTAGCCCAAGTTCCACGAGAGCACTGATAAATTAGAGGAAAAAATCCTATATATACCGGTAACGGGACGCATGTGCTTGCTATAACGCTATCGTATTCCTTGTAGTAAGTCCGTGTATCTGTAGTAGTAAAACTAGTCATTCTCTTCTCTCGCCGTCTTCCCCACTCTTCTGTCGTATAGCTGCATTTTACTCACTCACTCGCAGTCAGTCAGCCAAGTTGTATGTGTGTGTGTGGCTGTGTGCGCTCTGTTTCTGCTGCCTTTAGTAAAAAACTCTCTTTTGCAAAGAAGCAAACAGCAGTAGTAGCAAACACTGAATTCTCATTATTTATACCAACTCCCGTATAGACATACATTCTCCGTCTTTTTCTTCCTACATTCGTGTTTCACCATGAAAAAATAGTGAAGCCAGGAAAGCTGATAGTTCTCTCTGGTAAGAAGGAGAAATAAGCATTTGGCAGCGTATGAAAACCGGAGGTCTTTTTCCTCCACACTCACACACATGACGTACAATGTTACCTCAAAACCTTTACTTTTCCTTTGCTTCTTCCTTTCCTATTTTTTTGCACTCTTTCTCAAACGTGTGTTTTCTATTTGAATATATATTATGTGTGTGTGTCTGTCTATGTGTATACTCTCCTTTCTCAAGTCAAGTCAGCCAAAACACGTAAAAAAGAAAAACCCTCGTAGTTTTGCTGCTTTGCTAAACTGAAAGTGTGGCAATCTCGCAACCACCAGCCGCACCAGCACCACCATCACTATATATTCTACTCTGCTTCTACTACCACAACCACTTTTTCATGTACAACAGAAAAATAAAACGTTTCTTTCTCTTGCTCCTTCTTTCTTCCCAGTTGTTCACGTATTATGCATTGTAGTAAGTAAACTTGGAGGGAATAAAGCACACACCAAACAGTACTTGTATGGTATAGTAGTATTGTGGCAGTTAGTTATCGTGAAAAAAAGCTTAACTCAACTTTTCTACATTTTTTCTTCTTTTTTTTCTATTATTATTATTATTTTACCTTTTTTCTGCAATCGCTCTACATCTATAGATTTATACATACCTTTAAAATGAAACATAATAACAACATACATACCTGCACCCAGTCAAAGAAGAAAGAGAGTGCCTCCTCCTCATCATCGTCAAAACTTGGCTTAGAAGAGGAATAAGGTGGAATAGAGAGCTTGAGAGAGAAAGGAGGCAGTAGAAGTTCTTTTTCTCTCTTTCTCTCTAAATGTTTGGATTTTCTCTGAGCTCATGTTTTAAAAAACGGTATGTGAGTCTCTGTATTTATAGTATGAATACGTTCACCTTATTTTGTCAATGTGTCTCCGTGTTTATGTTTATATAAGGTTAACTCAGCGGTTGTGGTCATACAGTTTGCATTCAAGTATGAATATAAAAACACTTTCATCTTGTTATTATTATTATGTTATGTTCCAATCTTTTTCCACATTGTAAAGTACTTTGGAAGAAAAAATATATAAAAAAGATAAGGAGAAGGAGGAAAAGACGAAAGGGAAAAATTATCATGTAGTAGCAGTCCAGGTATAATATGTAATGGTATAGCTTTTTTTGTCCATTTAAATAATATATTGTATGAATTCAGTAATATCATATGCTCACTACTACTTGTGCAATTTTTCCTTATCGCTTTTCTCCTCACATAAAATTCTTATTTTTTCATTTGAGTATTTGTGAATCTTAGTATTAAGTGGATGTGAAACTACATAGGGAATAGTTATGTGTGTGTGTTTTTTTACTTTCGCTTTCTCTTTTCTTCCATCTTACTGTTGCTTCCTTATGAAAATCATAATAATATATACAACTTTTGTGTCCTTTTTCTTCCCCGCTTTTTAGAGCCACTCAAGCGAAAATTCCGCAAGCAATTTCTTCCAGCTTCATTCAACCGATGAGTAGACAGATGCGGTTTAACAAAAGACTGCTCCGATATCTGGTGTACTCTCGTTCGGGAAAAAAATTCGAAAATGTGTTAGCAGAGGAGGTAGAAGGAAATCAAATATGCGGAATGCATGTGATAAGCGTCGCATCAATATAGAAAAAAGTGTTTGGAATGAGTAGGATAATATGATGATAATGATATTGCGGTAGAAATTAAACTCTAATATGCAGATTATTTCCTGGATAGATACATATTTTTTATCCGATTTTAGCTGCATACTCGTGTAATAAATATTATTCTCTTGTTCATGGAACTCATATTATCCAATGACGCATCATCCTTTTCGAAGATACATGCAGTTGTTCTGAGACTCATTCTATGAAAGAATAGCTGCAGTGGAAAGACGGCAGGTTTAGCTTTCTCATTGTTTTACTGCATAACACATATATAATTCCTCACCAACAAAATTAGTGGCACGTTAATCCGATATTAGATTGCAATAAAGTAATATGCTTAGAAACTCCAGCAAAAATATCTGGAACAAAAAAGACTATTGTATTGACTTTTAGATGACATGAATAGATAGCCTTCAGAAATTCGCCATAGTAAAAAATGCAGCATCTTCAGACTTTTGTGGTGAATATGTTCTTCTTTACCTGAAGTGGACAATACCTAAAGAATACCGACTTTTCCCTATTTGTCTCTTGTTTTGAGCTTCAACTCTATTTCTTCACTCTCAATTGTTCACCACTGAAAAGTGTATTTTGTTCCAATTGCACCATATTTATTTTCACTGTCTCTTTCATTGTCACTCGCACTCATTACTTTCTCCCACTTTTCCAGATCCCATTCCAATGCAACTTCCTTTTTCTCAATACTCACTATTTTTATTGCCATGATTATTTCAGCGGAAATCATTCCAAAAGTGAAAATGATGCTGGCTCCGCACAACTCCATTTTAATCAATACCCATATCAATACTTTATACTAGGCATACTATGATCTGGCGTTTCATCTCCAAAAGTGGTTTTGGTTTTCCTCCACATCTCCTTTATCTCCCGAAGCACACACTAATCCACACATTTGTGGAAGAAGGTGCACAAGCTTAGTTACGCTACTCTACCTGACAAACCTTTAAATATTAGATGAGTACTGGAGATGCTATTTCCGCATGCATACATACCTCCACTACAATGTTATGAATAAAGTTTTATTGTTACGATGACGACAATGCTGATGATTATGATAAGATTCTCTAGATCGGTTCAAGATTTCTCTTTACGTTTCTTCCCCTCATATTCTTCTCTTATTCATCTCCACTCTTTTGTCAGAGTCAGAATGAATGCATGCTACTCTTTTATGAATATTCTTAACACACACACACACACACACACACTCTCTCTCTTCACTCCTTATTGTGGCTAGTCGGGAAGATGGTTGAAAGCACTATTCCTTCAACCATCAATTCGAGGAATGCATCTGGTATAAGAGCGTAATAATTTTATATTACGCGACACAATCAAAAGGTTTTGTGTGAGGATTGAAGAGAGAAAGAGAGGAGCGTAGAGAAAGTCATGCTTCTACCATTATGTTTAAACAGACATTCATTTCTCTCGTTTTCCCACTTTTTTCTTTCTCTCGATTCCTTCTATTGAAAACCAACACATTTTTTTCTTCATTTGTCCGCATCTCTACTCTTCATTTCTTTTGCTCTTTCCTTTATGAATAGAGATTTCTATTTTACAGAATTCTTCTGCTCCAAACCATCTCTCTCTCTCTCTTCATCATACTCTCGCCTTTTCACAGATTATGCATACGCTATAGAAATCTATGACTATTATGTTCTCGTTGTGGTTTCGCTCGGTAATATGAAAGCTCATTATGCAAGAAAATGAGATTATGCAATCCAGAAATTTTTCCCAGTGAAAGTTAAAAGCCAAGCGGAAAATGGCATTTGAATGAAATAATCATGATTTAACACAATCAAAATAAAAGCATATATGTAATATAACTAATGGTGCTATTTTTGGGAAGATAAGACCCTCAAAATTTCATATTCTCTTGGTGACCAACACACTATTATTTTCTACAGTGTCATCCCATGTGAAACAACATGCTCACCTGATACACTCCAGCAGAGTTACAAATTTTCACTTGTAATGATGAAAATATTTAATTATCCCCGCCACCATGTATAGCCATCTATTCTTCCAAAGAAAAATCTAAATTTAACGTTATGACTTTCATCTCTACACTACCTAAGTAACTCCATTACGCATCGTCACTTATTGTTCACACTCTCGTGCGGCCATAGACGACCACCATTACTGCCACTATTATTATCCTTGTATTCCTTTCGTGAGTCAAAACGTAACAAGGAAAACATAAAGTTATTGTCCTAACCTCTCTCTATTCTCGCCCTTTCCTCTCTATCCTTTCATTCCTAATAATATGGCAAGTGACACTTTTAAAAGCTCGTCTGTAAAAAAGTAGCCGCGTGTGACTGCCTGTGAGTACCACCGTGTACATGTCCGTTATACCGTAGTCTTCCTCACACCATTACCGTGCTCTTTTTTGTACTTAAGTATTGTCATGGAGTATCTGAGTGTGTGTGTGTTTTGTCTAAAAAAGAATATCTGCAGTGGAACCGCAGTCTATTTCCTGTATAAAAATATCATGATCACACGTTTCTACTGCAAAGAAGAAAACACTTTTTTGCCAATGCACACAATCATTTTTTCCCTCTCTCTCTCTCTCTCTCTCTTCCTTTCACTTTCTCCCACTGCTCCTCTACTTCTTCTTCCTCTTCCTCCTGCTCTCCTAAGAGCCTACACTAAAAAATAATATGGAGCACTGATTTCAAAAATGTGAGCATTTGTCAGCATTAGACAAACACTTAATGCATTTCTGAGAGGGAAGGCGAGTGAGAGGGAGACGAAAAAAAAACAAAAAAGAATAGATGGCTTTGATGGTGGCATGGCAGTAGTGATACTGATATTGCTTGTTTTTTTTTTACCCTTTTCCCTCTTTGTTCACAGGAACAATATGAAAATTTTATGCTGAAAGACACGAGAATGAAGATGAAGTGTACTTATGATAATAACCCTCCCAAAACCGCCGTTGCCACGTTTCATTGCCTTTCTCTTACTGCTTTCACCACTACTTTGCCACCATCATAATATTGTAATACATTATGTAATAATATTATGTGGCGTTTCTTTCTCTTTCCCTCCATCTGAGTGAATGCATAATGTTATTTGTAAGAGAGGAACATAATAATATGATAGTTATAGTCATTTGAGAAAGGAGTAACGGTGATAACGGACGGGGATATATGACAAGTTTGCACTCTTATGCAAATTCTCCAGAGAAAATTCTTTGAGTGCACAGGGATTTACACACTGAAGTTGAGTAATTGTGATTTTACTTTGTTCTAACCTAATTTCAATGACATCTCTCCTCCAAATTTTTATTGCAACGATAGCACACTTTCAGACAGGGAGAAAGAAAGAACTGCTTTCACTCTTTTGTCGGAACCGATTGACATAATGACATGCACGAATGATTCGATGAACACACCCTCGCGACTCCTCCACTTTTTGTTGTGTAATCCTCGAAACTCCTGTAAAGTACCCAGGGATCAAGATGATTTGCACGGTATTCCATAAACGTGAATTCTTTTCTAATTACATCAATTTAAAAGTACAATCACAATCATCGCTTAACACACAAGAAATTAAGCCTACTTTACGGCATTATTTTTCCTTCTTGCTAAAGGCACCCCACGATATAGTCATTTAGTGTGACAATGTATCAGTTCAGACCATTGAAAAGAGTACCCTCTTGTCTCAGTTCCTCTACCGCTCAAGACTTTCTCTCTCTCTTTCTCTTGTGGATGGCTTGAAAGATTTAACAAAAGTGCGTTTAAAACTGATTTATTGCGTCATAAAAAAGCGGGAATGTATGCCGTGTCGGTGGGTTTAGGTGATTCTCTTTCCCTTCTGCTCTAACTCTTTTCGATCTCTCTCTCTGCTCCTGCAACCAAGTAGCTTTCTCCAACTACTTTCCTCGCTTCTGTCGAAACACTTTATGTGGATACTAGTAGATAGGTAATTCAATTAAAATCTGTTTAAAAGCAGGGGAAAAACTTGAGAGCATGGCGGCCTGTATACATAATTTTATTATTACTTTTTTCGACACTTCAAAAATCCAGTCTGGATTTTTCACTGTAAACAGGAAACGAATATATGTATGGAGCAATGAGAGCAGTGAAGATTGCAATGCAGTGGCTAGCATTTATTTGGGAAAAAATAGGATAATATGCGATATTTGGTCTCCCGTAGTCTAATTTTCATTCCACTCATGACGCTACACCGCTCTGTTCCCACTTTAAAAGCCAAATATTCGGAAAATTATTGCCTGCAGAGGTAGACCAGCAGTAGTGTGGGGAATGAGGGATAGCTGGAGTAGCAATAATGGTAACGTGCAGACTTCTCGGTCGGTGGGTTACCGCTATTATCCCAGTACTGATGGCTGGAACTATGCAACAACCAGAAAAGAATGGGTGTTCCGAAAAAAAACATTGTATGCTGAGATTTCACGCTTCCTCTCTTGGTGAGAACATTCTGAGCCATTAAGCCATGAACATAAAAGGATACACAAATGTTGCAAATGAACCACTTCAGGGAACCCGTCTCAACCACCTTGAAAATAACACATTATCATAAATGCTTGAGCCTCTTTTAAAACTCATTTATTGCAAAAAAATTCCACCAACTTACATAACAAAAATCGGATACCGTAGTGTTAATTATGTTTAATTGATTCATTTATACATGTATATAGGCAAAGTTTACCTCAATCTGTAAGTGAAATTGAACTCTATAACATATTATTATGGCATAAGCTTACAATGAGCTCACATACGTGGAGGATTGAAAATATTCTTGGTTCCCAATATTCCCAATATTTCAGAGGAAAATTGCGATTTTTAGAAATTTCGCAATCGTCTTGATTGACGTGAAGGTTAAAGGAGACATATTCGCGGTATTGCAATTGGTTTACTATAGGTTGCTCAAATGGTCGATAGCACATAAAAACTCTACAGAATAATTACCTATATGTTATTTTAAAGGAGAAATAATATCCCAATAATTGAATCGTTTCATGTTTTCCCTTTCCCGGAAAACCAGACGTTATACTTTATATATGGTTAATATTGGCGAAAAAAATCCCTTTGAATTGAGGTACATACATCCTGCGGCATTTAGTTAATTGAGTCCAAGGATGACATTCAAGCGTAATAAAATCCTGAATATAATTTCACACTTTTGATTTTGCAATAAAATTGTTTAGCGGAACTTCCAGTAATTGGATTTGTTTATAGATTTCGAAAACCATAAACCTCAAAAAACAAACGTCCTCCTTATTGCATAGCTCATGCTAATATACATTATACCTATAAGTCCATTACGAAAACATCTTCAACATTTGTTTAGTAATTTCGTTAAAAAACTATGTCGCAACTCATTTCAAATTCATCCCTGATCAATTTTTCCCAAGCCAACCTCCCAATCGTTTCATAAGACATGATTCCAAGAGGTTATGTCACGGTATCAATTATTTGCTCTCAGCAGGTCTTCGCCAACTAACTCATAAAATAAGCCCACCTAAAATACCAATTTAATCATAAAATGTCCAGTAAACATGCTTCCTGTTCATCAGTAAAACACGTTGTCATCATAATACTCTGTATTCTGGAGAAGCCAATATTTCCTCATCGACAGGTCTTTGCACATGCAACTCTGTCACCCCATTCATATCATCGCCATGTGTACTCAACCAGCCAAGAAAATGAGCGGATTCCATCTATTGACCAAGTCCACAAACTTTCCCACCCTTCCAGCAACCGTTTTTTTTCCTCCAGCATCTCCCATGAATGGGCAGCCTACGAGCATAACAGTAAAAAACTGCATATATAACAGCATGAAACAATTGTCATTTGATATTAACCTGGTATACAGCAGAGTTGTAGAACCTTTTACTCTTCCACCCTTTCCCACTCTTCTCGTGTGGTCCCCTCTCTCCAGTTTCTCCGCTTTACTTTTAACGTGGTTGCCAGGAAGCGAAGGCAAAGCAGAGAGAAGAAGAAGAGCACACGTTATGTTCCTCCAGAGCTCCATCCACCACCAATCATGTTGGCAAGCTTAGGCCACTTTACACTTACTTTTCCTCACTCCTCACTTTTCCCTGTCACAAAATAATATGTGTATTGCCTATGTTTACTTTCCTCTTGTATTAGTAGAAAGTGTAAGAGGCTTCATTCTATTACCCCGTGATATGCAGCCCTTTATCGATCCCTGCTCACCACAACAAACATAACGTCATCACACAATAGCTTGCATGGAGAACTGGAGGAGTCCAGCAATAAAGCAAGCTTTTAGAGAGAGAGAGAGGAAGATAAGCAGTCATATCACATCACTCTCTTCTCTTTTCACCCGTAATAATCATGCATGCTAGTAGGAATAATGGGTAGAGAGGTAGATCCGCAAAAGTGTAGTGAAAGGGAACTTTCTACTTTGCACACATCCGTACCAAGTACGGCACACTTTTTTTCTTAGAGACACCCACACAAGGAATCTCCTTCACATCTCTCATTCTTTTACTTTTCCCTGCCTCTTGGGGAATTCAAAAATATTATAGAAACATTTCTACTCTAAGCTCATTAGTTAATGATGATTTTGGTGTTAAAGTGTGAAATTTACTTTCCGGTAGAGAGTACTTTGTTGCAGGAAGAGTGACACAATAAAACGGTGAAAGGTATCCGTCAAAAGTATTAGCAGAGTTGTGTGGCAGATGTGTGACCTCAGTTTGACATTTCACCTTGAGTTGCCATTGCCATGATGAGTTGATGTGCTCAATTCATAGTTGAATATTGCGAATCTCAATTGAACCATCACTCAAAAGTTAATTTTACTTCATCTGAACAAAGTTCAAAGTTGATACTGAACTGGGTAGTATTTGATAACTAAGAAAATAGTTTAATAGCAGGGAAGGCAGAGTGAATAACTTGCGAATATTTTTTAGCTTTAGGTTCTTAAAATAAGCACGAACAACCATTTATATTAAAATAGCTTTGAACAAACATGCACAAGAATACAAAATTATTTTGAATCCCTTTAATGGATCATCGTAGTAGTAGGGAAATATTTACCATGAATCATTTTATGTTTGCGAGGAACTCGACGAAAGACTGATATCGACAATTCGATTTTCAAAAAAATTAACTCAGTAATAATGATGAAAAATGTAGTAATCTCAGCATTGCAATAAGCTACATTTTTTAAAATAAAACTCAATGACTTCAGTGAGGAAGATTCCAAGCCAAGCCAGATATCAGGATCGTCACCTTAAGTAACCCTGTACTAGTAAACTACAATAACTTCAATTATTCATCAGTCCGATGGATTCAGACCATTTCAAGCAACCCTCCAAAAATCCGTCCAGCAATCAGAGAAAGCATCATCATCATCATCGGCCATCGACAGGAACGACGACACCAAACAATACAAGCAGTAGCACGTCCCCAGGGGATGATAACTTTGTTGCTGCGTTGAAACGCAGAGAGAAAAGTAGTGGTAGTAGTAGCAGCAGCGGCAGCAAAGGGAGCAAATCAGTTAAGCATAATAATTTATTCGAAACGAAGGATGAAAACAGCGATAATAATTTAGATGGAGGGATTAAGGTCCGCTCCAAGCATCGGGAAGTAGGGAAAGTTAAGCCAATTCGTATAGTTCCACCCTCTCATGATCCCACCCTTGAGGGTGGCAATGAGGAAAGGATCAAATTTCATCATTCTTTGATCAAGTCCACCGCTACGGCATGGGATGAGGAGCCTTCCTCAGACAATCCGAAGCATCAGCGACACGGGAGTCAACAGGAATTCGATGAGGATGAGAATGAGGACATTAAAAGTTCCGAGGCACCTGAAAAAATGTTTATCAACACGTCGGAGCATGGACCAAGCAAGTATTACATCAAGTCGAGCAGTTCCGTTGTGTCAGGGGGAGCTCTGGTTCCGGAGAAAGTCACCATAATCTATGAGGACGAGGATGGCATCTCGTATGAGAATTTGAAAAGTGACAATAATAATAGAAGTAGCAATAGTGATAATAATAATATTGAAACTAGTGGTAATGACGATGACACGGCGGAGGAGGGATTGGTCCGACAGAGAAGTCAAGTTTGCAAGAGAATTGAGGAGACAGAGGAGGAGGAAGACATACCACCACAGGGTAGTATGCGAGCCTCGTCAGCGCCTCAAATGCACACATCCAGTTCGGCAGTTAGCAGAACCTCCTCGTCATCCTGCTCTGAGAGAGTGAAAGTTATTGTGCGGTGCCGTCCAATGAGTCACCGGGAATTGGAGCAGGGACATGAATGGTACTTCAAAACTCTAAAAGCTAACTCTGGGTGGAAATGTAGCCATAAAATGAAGATGTGGTTTAGTATAATTTTTTACTCTTGCTATTTTTAGTGTTGTCAACGTAAATCTAGAAACTTGTGAAATCGAAGTTAAGCGACCGCAATCAGCAACTTCAACACATTCTCTTTACTCCAACAGTGGAAACGTCCCTGAATTAAAAGTATTCGCTTTTGACTCCGTTTACGATCAGAGGTGAGTATTTTAAATGTTTAATCAAATATGAACAAGCTTTATATGCTTATATTCTACATGATTGACTAAAATCCACAAAAAATGCATTCACAGGATATCCCAAAAGAGAATTTATGACGAAGCATTCCGTCCACTAGTAGATTCAGTTTTGGAAGGGTATAACGGAACAATATTCGCATACGGTCAAACAGGCACCGGCAAAACGTTTACAATGGAAGGTACACTTTTCAAACTTTACATGAACTATTTTCTCTGAAACACCAACCTGACCAACCCAAAAAATTGTAAAAATGTGCATTTCTTTGTGTTAAGGTGTACGTGATAAGGAAGAGCAACACGGAGTAATTCCCAACGCCTTCAAGCATATCTTCAGCCACGTAGTGGAAAACCCTAATAGACAATACCTGATCAGGGCGTCATACCTCGAGATCTACCAGGAAGAGATAAGGGACTTGCTGAGCAAAGATAGGAAGCAGCATCGAGAGCTGAAGGAGTCGCCCACGTCTGGAGTCTACGTTAAAGACCTGTCAACATATCTATGCAGTAACTTTAGTGAGATCAACGACCTCATGACAAGAGGAAATAAAAACCGAGCAGTAGGAGCCACCAACATGAATGAGCATAGTTCTCGTTCCCATGCCATATTTCAAATCACCATTGAAGTATCCGAGCAATGGACGGACGGGCAGAATCATTTCAAAGTGGGAAAACTGAATCTCGTCGACTTGGCCGGATCCGAGCGTCAAGGGAAGACAGGTGCTGTCGGAGAGAGACTGAAAGAAGCGACAAAGATCAATCTTTCCTTGTCCGCCTTAGGAAATGTAATCGCAGCTCTAGTAGATGGGAAAAGTACACACATTCCGTACCGCGACTCAAAACTGACTCGGTTACTCCAAGACTCCCTGGGGGGTAACTCCCACACAATCATGGTAGCTACAGTGGGCCCTGCCAGCTTCAACTGGGAAGAGACAATCACCACACTGCGATATGCGAGCAGAGCGAAAAAGATAAAAAATAAACCGAAGGTCAATGAAGATCCAAAGGATGCGATGCTCAGACAATACCAAGAGGAAATCGAACGGTTGAGATTGGAACTGGAGAAGAAGAAAGCGAAACAAGCGGAAATGCTCCAACGGTCTCAACAAGAGTCCTCAAGTGGGAGTAGAGCTCACACAGGGCGAACTCGCTCAAGTCGTGCTCACACAGCATCCAGCACAGCTTCCGACTCCAGCAGCAGTGCAAGCGATCAGTTGAGACAGATAGAGGAGCAGCGACTGAAAGAATTGGCTTCTTTGTTGGCACCATACGGTGTTGACCCGAGTGCAGACCCTCAGGATATTATGAGTCAGTTGGATGACAGGCGGAAGGAGCTCCTCGATGATAGTAAAACTCTGAAGGAGGAAAAGGACAGACTGCTCAAACGACTCGATGAGACACAGAGTCTCGTCAGGAATACTGCGGAGGAGTGCAAAAAACTTTCGGAGAAAATCCAGTGGCTGGAGAGTAAGGTATTGACGGGAGGGAAAAGTCTCGTTGATCACACGAACGAGCAGCAGAAACTCATTCAGGCGAAGCAACAAGAGCTCGCGGAGCAGACAGAGAGGTATGAAGAGATGCGGAGGAAACTTCAAGAGAATGAGCTCACCACCACGGAGTTGAGGAGTAATGCGGAGTCGTTGGAGGCAGAGCTCCATACAAAGACGAAGAAACTCAAGAAACTCAGCCAGAAACTGTATTTTGCCAAAGAGGAGATTGCTTCCGCTAATGATGAGCATGTGAATACGATGAAGGAGCTGGAAAATGTTTTGATGGAGCTTAAAAAGTAGGTCGACCTTCATATTATCTTAAACTTGACTTTTCTCCTGAAAGTTGCAAACTGTTTCCACTTTTTTATTGTTTTTTTTTCTTCTTCCACAGAGAATTCTCTTTGAAGCGTATGATAATCGACAACTTCATCCCATACCAATCTCGGAAGATGATCGAGTCAAGGATAGTCTGGGATAAGCCGATGGATGAATATAAACTGGCGTCATTGAATTCTAACTTTGTGCTTCAACGGCCACCGATTAATCGAATGACGAAAACACCCCTCTACAGTTTGTCAGAAACGGGGGCAGTGCACATGGTCGATAATGTACATTATCTAGATGAAAATATTTTACAGTTGCACCCCGAACTGCCGAAGCGAAGAACCAAAGACTATGTTCCGCCCAGTAGAGATCCCTACATTACGTCGCTCATCAAGAGAGCTGTGGAAGATGCGGAGAAAGAGGTGACTGTGGACTGTCGGAATCTTGGAAGGAAAAGGTAAGTAATCTTAAAAATAAAATAATGGGTCTTCTTTTTCTCAATGTTTCGTCATTTCCCAAATGCTAATTCAACTTTTCATTTTTTTAAACCATTGCAGAACAAAAACTGCAAAGATTCCGCAAAAGAATTCTGACTATTTTAAAATGGGAGAGAATCTAGTTTGTC
Source organism: Willowsia nigromaculata (assembly GCA_034700605.1). NCBI lineage: Eukaryota > Metazoa > Arthropoda > Collembola > Entomobryomorpha > Entomobryidae > Willowsia > Willowsia nigromaculata. The sequence continues at coordinate 22,693 of JAQIXX010001189.1, forward strand.
GAAGAGTCAAGTCAGCAAAACCAGTGGCACGATCTGCATCTGGACTGCAACAAGTTCAGTTTCGTGATTTCGTCGTTGTGAGCAACTTCCACAAGCATTTCTCTCCAGGCAATTTCGGACATGCTTCAGTATTACGAGGAAGCGCATCTTCAGATTACTGAAACCAGAGATAACAAAAATTAAATGATTTTGAATGGGTTATTTTTGTCTTTGGCTTTTTCCGAGGGCCTAGAGAAAATAAATGTGCTGTGCATTCATATCTGCTTCATCATCTAATTGTGCTTTTAGCTGTATCAAATTATGATACATTGATGGATGGACATGAGGTATCTCCATATAATACTGCTCTGTAAATTCGTTTAAAATCTTAATTATTCTCAGTGTATCCCGACAGTTAGCATGGTTTGTTTGGCAGTTTGTAGCTCTACTGCGTTATAAATGTTCAGTGTAAAATGTGACACAAGAGAAAATCTATTGCCGGTCCTGAATGCTCTAAAGACTTTGTTGAGAAAGAGAATCATTTATTGTTACAAGTTTGCCATGTGCCTGTATGAAAGCTAAACTGCTAATTATACTTCTAAGGTGAAGATGAAAGGAGGATTTATGTGTACTATTTTCTGGGTCATTACATAATATTTTCTTCAAGGTCTCAAATTTAATTTATTGCACAAATGTGATTTTCGCACATGTCAAACAATGAGTAAATGTTAATAAATGCTCAATGCGATGCGCCGTGTTTTGTCTATCATTAGCATTACAAATAAATTGACGATCAGAAAAGTTATTATTTTTATTAAACGTTAAATACACGCCAATCCATACAATTAGCTATACTGACAAAATACCAAGTAAAACGGTTATTGGAAAAGGGCGAGATGAGATGCATACAAAGTCATCAATCATCGCAAGTATTTGCAAGTCACAGAGAATGCTTAACTACTTGTTACACACGCCATTCCAGGTACAGGGCTCTCTCTATATATGGCTTAAAAATAATGTACAATTGTTCTCTGACATGTTTGCTTCGACTATCTAAACGAGTTAAAAAATTTCAAGTCTTGCATTGCTTTACTTTCTCATTTATTCCTTCTCAGTTATCATCAATTTGGTAACAAAATCTCGACTTTTTCAAAAGTCTCATTTTCACATAATTCACACATCCCGACTAAAATTGAAGCTTATGTGCTCACACACGCGATGAGTCGATGAGTGCTCCCAGTTAATTCATCATTTCTTTTGCGGCAATTCATGTTGTCCTTTAATTGCTTCTTAAAAACTTTGGGCAATCTTTTTGATAAGTCACCGAAATTATTGCGCATTCACATGACGAATTCGCGCTTCAAAATTATTCAATACATACAACAATACATCTTACTACTCGCCTTACAAATACCTTGTAATTCTTGTATAAAAAATGAAGTGTGTTACCAATTTAAATACATGAGAGAACATAGAGACATTACAATGTTTACATAAAGCTAACAAATGCCATGCAGTACAACAATACACAGCTTATCGAATAAATTAGATTTTTCAACTTAACATAATTATATTTTAAATATTATCATATTAAATGTACATCAAATATCTTCACTGTGGCATGTATGGAGAAGGTATGCCCTTCTATGGCATTGAAATACCATTTCGTTGCAGCTCTCTCCCCGTAATAACTAATTATGATAAATTGTACCCCAAAAAACAGAAAACAGCCGCATTTACCATTCATCAACACAGAACATTTACCAACAAGCCAAATCTTCGCCTGCAAGAGATTTTGGAAATTCCAAAATAGTCACCTTAATTGTCACTTACTTTAAATTGGACACAACTTTCCGATTTCACCGGTTGCTGTTTAATAAGCACGTTCCCATTTTACTAAAGTACTTTCAGTTCAAAGAAGAAAAAGTGGAAGTTGGTCATAGAAAAACTATCATGATCTTTGCATATCCCCAAATACACGTTAAAAGTTAACTCTGACGATCTAACACAGAACGAATACTTGAATAATAAACTTACTTAGCAATGGAATCGAAATATTAATAAGTTAAATATTAAATATCAAAGACGCACACTTAAAATCAAGCAAGTGAATATCAATCGACAGCAGTATATTATTTGTTTGAAGTAAATACCCATTAAACTTCCTTTGTTTCCTTTTGGACGAGATGATCTTAAATTTTTTAAGTAGTAAAGAGTCTATTTGTAGCTCTTATTATGCTTTGAAAAACCTTTAGTCGTATATATCATCTTCAAAGTACTTTTTTTTGTATCTACCAGTCTTCCAACTAGTACTAACTTTTTTATCAGGTTAGTACACAATTTTTTTCAAAAGACAAGTTCACAATTTTCACATTTAAATATAATATCTTACTAATTGTAAATGTAGTTTACACTCTCATAATTTACTAGTCGGCTACACTCAATGCCACAGGCGGCACCACAGGTCTTCTTAGATCATCATATTTAAGTACTCCACCAGCAGCTCTAAACGCCAGCCACATGCTGACAATTAAAATTATGTAGTTTGGCGGAATGGATGCCCAATAGTGTTGATTTTTGTTCAAGAGTGTCTGAAATCATATAGGGCAAAAATACTCACAATTATAAAATTCCAACAACAAAACTTTCCATAACGTATAGTAGAAGTAAAATCGTACCAGTAATGAGGCAACCATATGTGAAATGACAACGGTAGCGACAAGGGCATAGTTTCTTTTATCCACGCCATAGAAGAACGTCACATTCCAAGAGGTGTGGAGCAGGATGAAACACAGAGTTGTAATTGCAGATGTCACGAAAAACATGGGGGAGTCACCATCTCTTCTCAAGCCGACAGTACCTGGTCCAACGGAGTCAGCCAATACGTTGATAAGGGCGAACGCACCACTCATGATTCCGAATCCTAACCCTGAAACTAATTACGCATATAAGAAAGAGTTCACATTATGACTCACAAGTCAACAAATTGTTCATACCCTGATAAATAATTTAAAAAATTACTGGACAATTTACCATACGCAAGTACATGTTTGTTATCGACCAAGGACGTATTCGCATCCGTCACACGCTTCAGTCCTCCCTCAGCCTTCGTCAGCAAGAGATACACTAAAAATCTCATAATTTCTTGGAAGATTACTGATGACACCACAGCAAACACTAAAGTCTCTTTTAGTGGCGTTATTATCGCCCACCAAATCGACGAGAGGAGCAATGACAACAACCAAAAGAACGCACTCGCTATGAGAATTATAACCCGAACCGCGTCAGGAGCTATGGTGTAGTAAAACATTGCAAATGGTGGTCCAAATGCGATGAATGTGCAACCGAAAAACTCCATCACTGTCATCTTGACTGACTAAAGATGTTCGAGAAGTTGAAGAGAATTTTTAACACTGTTTTTTGGTCTTGGTGGTGGTCGATATTTACAACTGGTCCACGAAGAAGAAGGGTTTTTGAAAGTTGCAGGTTTACTCAACAACAACTGATTGTGCTAATCATGATTATGCATTTGTAGTTTCAAAGTCGTCTCTCCACTAGTTGACCAATCGGCAGAACAAAGAAAGATTATCTGAAAACACAAACAATTAAAATGACATAAAATTACAAAAACAATCAACTTAATTACTTCCCTTTCCTCAGTCAACAGTTGACCGTCAACAAAACTTTTATTCTCTCAAATTCCACTACTTGATTCACTAAATCCTAATAAAAATTAATTATTACTGATCTACAAACTACCAACCTTTTGATCATTAATCACCCCAGTTTTCTCTCAGCTGTCCTCCTTTTCACTCTCATATCCTCCAACTTCTCGCAGACTTCTTGACAGTCAAAAAGTGCTAAATTTGACACTATGACACTGATCAATCAATGATTACTTTAGTTGTTAGTTAGCAACACAATTATCTCTAAAAATTCACAAGGCGTAAAATAACTCTTTGTTTGACAATTAAGCAGGGATTTGAGAATGATGTCATTGATACGAAACTATAAAAACCCCAGTGCATTAACATCGGCTCCTCCGCTCTTCTCGCAATCAATGCACTCTCGACTGGAGTGTATCCGTCTATGCTTTCCTCTTTTTTGTGTAGGAAGTGGTGGCACGGATCCTCACACAATACACTCATCCTCATCCTCATCAATTCATCATCATATTGGACCATTGGGAAAAAGGGTTAGGTAGATGATGAGAAAGATGAGTTGTATCAGAAGCATATTAATATGCCCCATGAAATCATAATGATTCATAATGAAACATTAAACCACTTCACCCAAAAGGAATGCACTTAAATTTGTTCTCTGCTAATTAAATCATAAATTGCAGATTAGTCATATTCTCTTGAATAATTAGAAATGCATGTAAATCCAGTTTTCAGAGCCCGGCCTGTGGAGGCCAGATTTTTAATTATTTTTATTGGTATCGATAAGTTAATAATGTTTACACAACATTGTAGAGATTTTTTAACGGTTATTTTGATAATAATAATAATTATGATAATAAAATTCGTACGTACACAACAGTTAAATTACACGAGACTTAAATCTTTTAAAGGATAGACCAGGTTCAAAGTTTATCTGACTTGAAAAAGGAATCGTAATTTGGGAACTGCGATAAAGGTATGGGCACTAGCCTTTATTTTTAAAGTTTTTGATGGTATTTGGGGGATTGAAAGCATAATAATTATAATATATTCACAGGTAAATAATTTATAATTTTTTTTGTGACCAGAGAAGTCAAACTAGTAATTATTATATATAAATTATAATGGAGTGCATCGAGCATGGAAAAACAGAGTTAATATTTAATGTACTTTCAAAAGGCAGAAGAAATATGCGTAAAAGTTGAACGTTCGAGAAGTACAATTAAAAACTTAATCTTATAATAATGAACAATCCATTAACACAAAAAAAGTTAATCAAGAGGAAAATATTCAAAAAAAAAATCACTAAATTTTCCGGCTTATTTATACTCGGCAATTTATAGAAATCAACGTAGCAATATTGATTATTAAATCTACTTCATCCCAAAATAACATCAGTGTGTAGAGTTTTGAGCAACCAAACAATCTTCATGTTTTACAAGAGCATTCTCATTTCATTTATAAAATGAAGGTATGTTTTTTTGTAATTAGCTTATACAGAGACATTTTTAGTAAACTCACCTTATCTTACCTACTCAAGTTCAGGTTCATAGTTCAGTCATTTTTTTTACGGCGGCAGGTCACCAAACTTGTGTAAAGAAAGGGAAATATATGACTTATTACTAATTTGCTATTTACCAACGAACCTACGCACTTTTGTTGTCTTGTTTATCTTCTGTCTTCCTGACTTTCATTTTACAAATGATTTTTTGATCATGCATGTCGCTTAACTTGTTACTCTGGCAGTGCGGATATTTTTTGACGAGCCCTGAAATTGCTGGAATTCCACTTCCACAGGTTATTTTGCGATGTCCATTGCCACGATGATTTTTCGGATCGCTGCGGGAACGAGCTGGCACGGAAGGTGTTAACTCATAGTAGTATTTTTAAGCCCAATCTCTCTAGCAGTTTCCCGATCTCAAAGGGGGATCAGTCAGATAAACTTTCTCTCTACTGGGATTAGTTGTCTGCAACAAGATAAAAACAGAGGATAAGTCATTTTAGTCTTTTTTGGTCAGCGGTTAGTTTAAAGTGAAAAAAGCATAAAGCAACAAGAGAACAAATTGATATTACAAAAAATTCAGAAGAAAAAGTATTGGATTGTAAAATCAGACGTGTGTATTGATTGAAAAATTCATGTACAAATTTTAAATTGTGTAAACAATTTCCACTCAAGCTAAATATCGCTATTTCTGAAATATTGTTCCATCAACTCATCCCCGGAAACTACTTTAAACATTTTTGCGCGGCATTCACAAATCAAAGTTATCTTGATTACTTGCAGGATCCGGGTTATTTCCGTTAGTTGGCGGACGTCCATCTGCGTTACCTCCATATCCTGTCAGCTGGTCTACCAAATTCGGATTCGAATTTTGAATTTGTTGAGCTATTGCTTGACCCCTTCGATGATCAAAAAGGTGATACAAAATCAATTAATTAAATTGGGCTGAAAATTATTATCTGGCTTTAGATGTGGAAATATTTCACAACAATTCTGAGCTGATGTCTACTTACATTTGCAATAAGCTTTCCATTCCACCTCCGCCAGCACCACCCCCAGCTGCTGCGGCGCCACCTCCTCCTCCTCCTTGGAAAGATTGCATGATAGACTGCATCCTGAGTGCCAAAAAGTGAAGCATCTTAACTTGACAGTTCATACCTGACAGGGTCAAGGTAAGTTATACGTAAAAGAAATGAGAGATCTTACATTTGCTGCATTGATGGATCCTGAAGCATCTGTGAGGCCATATTGATTAGGTTAGGATTGCTAAAAAAGTTTTGCAAATTTGGTGATGCTGCTGCCTGGGCCTGTGCTGCAGGCACATCTTGGAGCATCATGTGCTGTGAGATTTGTAAATTCTTTTTGTAGCTCTCATTTTCCGGCTCCAACTCTAGTGCCTTTTTATAGCATAAAATGGCATCCACATGATTATTTTGACTGGAGTAGGTGACGCTGCCAAAAAAAATAAAATGAAAATTCATGAGAGAATCTGTTTCGCAGGTCTGAAATTGTAATCTTGGTCTTTACAAAATACCCCATGCGTCCATATGCTCGGGCGTATGATGGTTGCAGTTGTACTGCAATTTGGCAATCGCGCAATGCTTTATCATACTGTTCAAGTTTAATGTACGCAGCTGCCCTATTGCAAAAATAAACTGCGTTGTTTCCATCCAGCTGAATGGCTCTACAATCATCAACACCGATTAATCGTACTTTCGCGCGCGTGACATTTCATTCTTCAATTTTAAACATTTCAAATGTTTAAAACTTTGCAAAATTTATATTAAAACTACTCAAATATCTACTATGCTTACTTGTTGTAGTGGTCCAGCGCTTCGGTAAAATTTAAATTTTTCATCGAGTCATTTCCTTTATTCTTTAAGTCATCCGCTGCCTGCTTATCCGCCTCACTAGCTTCTGCTGGTCTTGAATAGTCAGGGCCCGTATTCACATACTAATTTCAAAACGTACAAAATACAATTTTATTTTAATTCCCAGAAAAGTAAATAAAATTGAAAATTATTAGCCACTATTTTCATTTCGTTAATTACAGATGCTCCTGCAAGTGGATTATATGCTGCAGAAGAGGACGACACGTTACTCGCTTCCACCCCCACACCACCTCCAACTCCTGCCGCCGAATTTCTCACTAACTCTCTTAAACTTTTTTGAGGTCGATATTGCGTGTCCCGTAGACTGATTCCGAACGCTGTTTCCAAACACTGGATGGCCACCTCAAGACTCTCTTTGCTGTCGGCGGAGGTTGTCGTCTTTTTAAACTCTTCATCCAAAAACTCCAATGTCCCATAAGCCACCTTCTTTGTATTCGTCTGGTCGTCCATATTTATATCCACCTATTCCAAAAATGACACAGCAAATTAACAACTTATAATGACAAAATGACGACCCAAATATATTCTCTGCACTCACCCCTCACCCGTTTTCATTGATTACTGATTATTTTCAGTGATTCATATGCTGCCTTAAAATATTCTCAATTCATGTCTGTTGTACTTACTTGGAAATCGAAAGACTGGCAGAAGAAGAAGGAAAGGAGGAACAGTCACCAAAGTCACTGGCCCAGAGAAACTCTCTACTAATTTGAGAATGTATCAATGAATAGTTTACTTTAAAATAGGCAGTGTTTCTTGCATGCCGAATCGTTAATTATCGTGTACGTGTACTAGAAGTGTGAACACAACATCTTCTCTATGAGTAGTAATGAAGTAAATGAAGACTTCTGCTTTTTACAGCGGATTCATCGTCCAATTTTTTTCTATCTGCTTTTTCGAGTATATTCGTGTCTGCATAGTCATACATTTTAAATATTGTATGAGGAGCAGCGTAAAAGTAGATATCTTCCCTTTGCTAACATTTCTTGCGAGTACAGTCATATTTGAACATACATATTTTTTGTTAATGTATCTCTCCTCTCTCCTCGCATCTGCTTCAGATTGGTAATGTATTTTCGTTGTTTCTCTATGGAAGGTGGTATTTGTGTGAACGATGATACTTGAATATTGATACGACCAACTGCAACTTAGGCTGAATACTCGCCTTTTCTCGAGACAATCCACAAGAGAGGCGACTCATGGTGAAAAATACCCTGCAGTAATACGGCCAAACCTTATGGAAAATGTTGGATGAGAAATAACCGTCTGCAGACTTTCATTAACAAACTACTTCAAAATATACTAATTATTTTAAACATTATTTCATGCACAAAATACATAAGGGTTAACATTTCGGAAGTAAAACTAAACTGAAGACATCTGCATCCACAATTTTACATACATTAAGATCAATGATCAATTTACTATAAGAGTAAAAAATGTAGATTTAAAAAAAAACATGGAATGAAAATTAAATACAAAAAATATAGGTAAAATATCGTCTTAAAAATAGCCACCGCTTGCCAATTTTGTACAGTAGTAATATCCATTATTCATGCATAGGTAATAATTATCCCCACTAACTACTACTACTTAACATAAAAAGTTATCAATGAAGCGAGTAAGATAAATACAGAGAAATAATGTGTTCCTTTACTCTAATAAAAAGTCATGATGATAGTTTATGATTCATATTTCAAAACTTGAGCTAATTAGTACAAGAGTCAAAAAATGAAAGAGATTTACTCCACGGTAGTACCCAAATCCATCATTATGGAAGCAAGACAGTCACCGAATTCGTCTATAATTCCCCTTTCAATTTCTTCACTTGATTCCCCCAGCTTTTCCAAAGCTTCCCCTTTGACCAAGAGAAGTCGAACTGTCGCTACAATTACTTCCTTTGGAATAGTGCCACTACTACAAGGATACATAAACGAACATTTCATGATTTATCAATTTGGTTCATAATTTGATTTGGTATCAGGAAGTACATACAAGTTACTAAAACAAATTACCTGAATACAACGGGCGGCACCTTTTGACCCAAATGGTTTTGTTCGGGTATTTCTTCCGTCGGGTCCTTTGAAGTTTCCTGACTTTCTGCTATCTCAGCTTCCACTTCTTCCCTGCTTTTATAACCGGTAACCAGTTTTTCTTTGCAATTACTGCAACCCTTACATTTACACATATTGGAACAAAGGACTTCCGCTCTGTAGCATTTGCAGCTGCTCGTCAAACACAAATTCCTAGAACAACCACAGTTGTCAAACTTCATTCCCTGCCGTAAACTCTCTCCTCCCGAATATCTATCCAGTGCGCGTTGGATCGCCTAAATACAATTCAACAGTCAGAAATATTATAATTATAAATAATTTTAAAATTACCAATCCAACCTCCAGTCATAAATTCTAAATTATTATCAGTAGCATTGAAATTGAAGCATACACTTTGACGATCTTCCTCCTCCTGTTGGAGCTGAGCAGTTGGCGCAGTTTTTCCAGCAGATTTGACAGAATTAGCCATCGCCATGCTGACCACAATTTAGCTTGCAAAGTAAACCCACTGTCCGTTGAAGATGTCTGCCGATGGTCGTAACAAGGACTGGACACGTGCTCTCGAACTTTACCACCTCTACAAAATAAATAAAACTTTAAAAATACAATAAACAGCCAACAAATCACAAACACTCGGTGCCTTTAGCTTTCATGTGCTACTGAACTAACTGAACTAAAATGAGAAGGTGTAAACTCGGAGACATGAGATGAAACTTCCTCCTACTACTCCAAATGATGCAATAAAACTGATTAATTTATCCAAAAAATGAATGTGACCTAGTGACCATGTCTCAAAATAACAGAAGAAGACATTCTTTTTCATTCAAATTCCTTTCACTCAAAAGCTTGTAGACTCCAAAAAGCGATGATGCTCTGCATGCATGCAGCTGAGCTGATATTAGAATGCCGGCAGTGGCGTTAAACTTGTAAATTTGTTGACTTCGGAAAATTGCGACCTGATGGAGACATATGGATTCATAGTAATTAAATGCATCATATCTCAATCTTATGATTGATTGTTCCTTCAGTTTTAACGCATAAAAAAGTGACCGAGACCGAGAACAACGGTTTTTGCAGATGAACACAACAAAGTCGGCTATCTTGCAGGCAATATAATTCCATCTCATACTGAAGACTGAAGATACATCAATGTAGATGGCCAAGTTTTTCGTGTATGCAGGCCAGTAGACAGTAGACAAAGTAACATATTTTAATTATTCTTCTACCAATGCTCAAATGTCTCGTGTTAATTAATGATACGTTACATAATTAACTTAGCAAGAAGATGCTATTCCAAATTCCAAATGAGAAAGTTTTATGACATTGTATATTATGCATTTTTGTTGAATTGGGATTGTATCAGTATCAAATCAATGTATGTACAATATAGCATTATGGAGTATGGAGGCGAACTATGAAAGTTGCTCTCTCTGTAAATCAGGTATACCGGTTTCAGATGGTGAATGGTGCGATAGAAAAGAGAAAAACAACAATAATAATATCTTAATATCCTCCTCCTCCTGTCAGCAATTAACTTTAAAAATAAGTGAAGGCGGGAGCAAGTGAAAGTAAACAGGTTGTAGAAATACAGGTAACTTTCAATGATTGTCTCTACCATTTTTCTCGTATAATTGGTGTCACATTTATTCCATAATTATATTCACTTGATTTTGCCTTTCATTCTAATTATAAATTATTCTATCTATTTACTTGTCTGTGAGAAAGAGCGTGCTTGTGATTAGTCTATTGTGTGTTTTAATTATTTTTGGGATAACTATAAACATAAGTTACTGTATGGATAGTCAATTAATTATTTTAAGAAAAAGTTCTACCTTATCCACCAGTTTTGTTATTCATCCGTGTTGAACCTTTTTATTTGATATATCAGCTGACTTTGAATTATCCTTAGTGATCAGTGAAGACAAGATATTTTGAAGGTGACGTTCCAAATTGTTTTGAATGCAGGGCTCAGCTCTCTCTCTCTGGAATAATTAATGCTGATGACAAGGACGAGACGCCACCATGTCGATTGAAATCGAGTCTACGGAGTAAGTCTTTTTAATTGTTGATTGTTAGATAGTCAAGTTGTCGAATTGTTGTCAGCATTTGATATTTGACTTACTTATAAACTCTCTTATTTTTTTCCAGTATTATCCGACTAATTCAACAACATTTGAAGGAACAGAATCTACTTAGAAGTCTTCAAGTTCTTCAGGAGGAAACTGGAGTCTCGCTGAACACCGTTGACAGCGTTGAGAGTTTCTCTGCAGACATTATAAATGGACATTGGGATGTCGTATTAAAGGTTACTCAGTCTTTGAAGCTGCCAGATAAAAAGCTTATCGATCTCTATGAACAGGTATGGTGGGGTTATTAGTAGTTTATCACTCTGTGAACTTACAACTCGCCAGTTTATTATTCAAAGGTTTTTTATATTGTTATAGGTGGTAATGGAATTAATTGAACTACGGGAGCTTGGAGCGGCCCGATCTCTTTTGAGGCAGACTGACCCCATGATAATGTTGAAACAATTTGAGCCAGAACGTTACATGCATTTAGGTAGAGGACTGAGGAGTTTTTCTTCCCTTGTTCATAAACCTTACAGTGTACAATTAAATATTAATATGTGTTTATGGTTATCAATCAGAAAATTTGCTGGCCCGGTCATATTTCGACCCGAGGGAAGCATACCCGGAAGGAAGTAGCAAAGAAAAGAGGCGGGCAGCTATAGCACAAGCGTTGTCTGGTGAAGTTTCAGTAGTACCCCCATCCAGACTGCTGGCATTGCTTGCGCAGGCTCTGAAATGGCAGCAGAATCAAGGTTTGCTACCTCCAGGAACCTCAATAGATTTGTTCAGAGGGAAAGCTTCGTTAAAAGAGCAGGAAGAGGAAAAGTTCCCCACTTTAACGTACAAGCAGATCAAGTTCAGTCAAAAGAATCATGTCGAGTGTGCCAGATTTTCTCAGGATGGTCAGTATTTGGTTTCTGGTACAGTTGATGGGTTCATCGAAGTTTGGAACTTTACCACTGGTAAAATTAGGAAAGATCTGAAATATCAGGCACAGGTAGGAAACAACACATCATCTAATTTGATTGTCTTACTTGCAAATTATCATATCATTGGTTCATAACAATGGTTCATGTGGAACTCATTTTCTTACAGGAAAATTACATGATGATGGAAGATCCAGTTTTGTGCCTAACATTTAGTCGAGATTCAGAAATGTTGGCGACGGGAGGTGGAAAAGGCCGAATTAAAATCTGGAAAATTTCTACGGGCCAGTGTTTACGTCGATTCGATAAAGCTCATAACAAAGGAGTAACCTCAATCGTGTTTTCAAAAGACAACAGTCAAATATTAAGTTCATCTTTTGACTGTACCATTAGGTAAATTATCCACTTAAAAGTAGTATTATTTGCAAAGAAAAAATAAGCAAGTAAAATATTCAAAAAATTACAATTTTCTATGTAGGATTCATGGATTAAAATCGGGAAAGCTCGTGAAGGAATTTAAAGGACATAATTCTTTCGTTAACGAGGTTATATTTACCCCGGATAACCACAGTGTTCTGAGTGTATCTTCGGACGGAACAATTAAGATGTGGAATATGAAAACTACCGAATGCACACACACGTTTAAATCTCTTGGAGGCACAGGCGCTGTAGATATTCCAATCAACAATATTCATCTCCTTCCTAAGAATCCAGATCATTTTGTGGTTTGCAACAGGACGAATACTGTGGTCATTATGAATATGCAAGGACAGGTAATGTCAACTTCCTGATTAGAATAATGATTATAAATAAAAAGAAGATACTGGTTCTTTCTTAGGTAAACATTTCGCTTTGATTACTTTACAGATTGTAAAATCGTTCACGAGTGGTAAACGAGAAGGTGGAGACTTTGTATGTTGCACGGTTTCGCCGAGAGGTGACTGGATCTATTGTATAGGAGAGGATAAGGTGTTGTATTGCTTTTCTACAAATACCGGAAAATTGGAGAGAACTTTGACGGTGAGCAGGCGAAATAAAATTAAGATTTAATTGTGGATATTTCGGAGTAGAAAGTATGTTGATTGAAACTTTCCACTTGTTTTGTAGATTCATGAAAAGGATGTCATTGGAGTAGCCCACCATCCACATCAGAATTTGCTATGTACTTACTCTGAAGACGCGACCATGAAATTATGGAAGCCATAAGTTTTAGAAATGTTGTCGAGTTGTCGTAAATCAACGGGCAACAGGTTTTCTTAGAAATTATTTTTATCCTTCTAAATCTATGCGTCTATGACCCTTGTTTATAACAAATTCTATGATATATTACGTTTTTTGTATGTTACGTTCAAATATTTAGTAGTAGATTTTAAGCATATTAGGAATTAAGCACTTACCAAGAATAAAATGAAGATTTTTTAGAGAGAAGTGAAATGACAAGGTTAAGAGTGTTCTAATTTCATACGTTTTCCATGATAGCTTCGCAATTTTGACGTGGTCTTACAAGTACTCATACAAAAATTGGAAAATATTTGCTCATTAATTAATAGTTTATTGCCTGAATGGGTAATTTAATGCGGGATTCAAGTCTTCTATCATTGCGGATAAGTACATACATCAGTTAATTCCGCTAAAGAAAGAATACATATTTTCATACCTACTCATAAATATGGCATTTTACATACCTAGTTACCTTTTATTTGCATGGCAGAAATCAATAAATGCACACGGCATACTAAAATGCATAATGACCAACCTACGCACGCGTGCAAACGGCATGTAATGCACTCTTTTAATACCCATGTATGAGGAAGTTGAGCTGGACAACAATGCAAACTGTGAAATGAAACTGCGGATTGTCTCGTCTAAAAATATAAAATGGGCATTTGAAATACATGTGACCTTGTAACCATCCATATCTCGGGTCACAACTAACCTTCTGATCTGAAAATTTGACAAAGATTTTATTGGCCATTGTACAAAATTTGGTGCGAAGCCGTCAAGTAATTTATGAGAAATCGTATACACCGACAGAGAGGCACACAGACAGACAGGAAGAACAACTACCTCATGTTTTGCATGCATTTTGCAGAGCGCCGAGCTACACTAATAGTCAACAATCATAAAAATAGTTAGTAGTTTGAATTCAATGGGAGAAACGACACGTCTAGGGTTTTGGTAGTTTATACGATGCATTGTAGATGAATGAGAGTAAGTTCATCAGCGTGTATTGTGGGAATGAATTAAATTTTCGAAACGAACCTTACTACTGCTATACTATTACCTGCATATTTAAAGTTAAAAGAATCATAGAATAGTATTTACACAATATGCGAACTTTATGGTAATGCATTCAAAAAGTAGCATTCCTTTTTCATAACTCCATATCAGTTTATGATGAGTTGTTTGATTAGGAAGCTATTTTCCCATTACATCATAATCTTCAAGACAAATGAGTATGAATGAAAATTACTATGTGTAAAGTTGGTCGTCATTAGAATAACCCTGAACATGTTTTACGTTACACCAAACCACTCCAAAATACTTACTTGCCAGCTTTTCACAAAAGCCTGATTACTTTACTTCAATGAGCATAATAAGGAGGACAGTAGCGTAACAACGTATTGGGCAGGTGGGGCACTGCCCCACCTGGTATA
>JAQIXX010001190.1:0-37422 GCA_034700605.1 Willowsia nigromaculata
TAATGGCGGTTGTGGGAAGTGAAAAAATGCAATAATTTACCTTGTTCCATCCACTACTCTTCTTTTCTCTTGCCATTCTTATTTGAAGCATATTTCTATCAAGTTGAGACTGTCATGATCTTTTACACAAAATACCTATTCAGGCACCGTGTAGGTAGACACCCAGACACAGGAAGGAGGAGTAGGTGGAGGAATAGAACTGTTCGCAAAGTGGGCATGCGGTATACATAAAAAATATGTTTCATTTGGATAGTTCTTGTGAGTTCCATTTTCTGCTTGACCGTTAGTATAGGAGTAAAAATATAGAAAAGTGATACATAGGTAAGCCTTCTAGAAAAAGAAGAGAGTAAAAAAGGATGAGCTGAAATGGCAATAGACATGATAATAATATAACTCTTGCGGTGTTTCACTTGCAGCAATTGCAGAACAAGTTATATTACATTATGGCCTCAGTCCAGAGAGTAACCATAATATAATAATAAAATGCAATGTAACTTTCTTTCCCTTCCTTCCTTCCTTCCCGTCTTGTTTGGAGTGTACATATACGTACGGACACAGACAGCTACGTGAGTTTCTCCACATATTTGTATGTATGTAATGGGTATGTGTGTACTCAAAGGTGATATATGAGGACAGACAAAATGCACAATGTGACCAGGCACAATGGTCATGGGATTTTCCTCAAGCTCAACTGCTCAAGAAGAACATTGACAAGTGAGAGAAGAACCGAAACGGAAAATGTGTTTATGTTCGTTTGTGTGTGTAGCGTTATTGTTATGTGCCTCCATGACTTATATAGACCCTTTGGCAGTAAATATATAAGAACATGGAGCTACACATTGACCAATAACGAAAAAAAATACTTCTTATTCCCCTTTACTCAGCCTCTTTTGCAGTTAGCTTTAATAAAGGAATCGAGTGAACGATATAGAGCGAGAGACAAGAGACATAACAAAACGACTGTGAGATGATGACGATTGTCGTAGTAGTTAGTAATGTCGTAAGTGAGCAAATAATTTTCCTTTTTATCCCATTCATTCTTTTGCTAGAGCTATTCATTCAATGGCCGCACACATCACCGCCATAACAGACAAAAACAACCGCGTCGCGTATACATATTCCTGGATTAGTGCCTGTCTTCGGTGAATTCCGAGAGATTTAAAAGGACCATTTCAATTTTTACTGCTAATGCCAAAAGTACTATTGTGCCCCGTTATTATTGCTGTTTCCTGGCGTGGTTATTACTAAAGACGACTTGCTACAAAAAACCGAATTGATTGTGAGCTGCACGTATAAGTAAGGACACCAACTGAAACATAATGGTCTACTTTGAATTAGTCGATCGGTTTCTTTTTATTTGTTAAGGTGTTCAATGATATTTTTACGCGTTTCCTTCTATTGACATCGAAATGGAAAGAAATGAGGCAATTTACTTCCAAACACAACGATAATAATAATGAAACGAAAATTATAAGCTTCTTCACTGCTCTCCCACAAAACAGTTTCATGACTTTTCAGAGAGCTTCCATACTCCATGATATATAAATAAAATGGGGTATAGGTATTATATAAAAGATAATATGTTACATGACATGAATGGTGTAAAAACAGATCTCGTTTTCTTGACCAAAAATAATAGCTTTAAAAGTCATTCTTGAGAAGTGTTTTTTTTTTCACAATCATCACAGCCACACCACACACTAGTTTGCAAGTTATTGCAGCAGCATGTTTCGCTATGCATCGGTATATCAGCATCAGCACTCACTCACAGTACGTTGTTTCGTATTTTAATGGTCGGGAAGCTGTCGGAAGACCAACACGAATAACCAACCAGTTTTCCTCTTTTTCTTTCACGAAAACTGTTTTTCTTGTGGTTTCTTTTTATTTTGTTTAAAAAGATAAGTTTCAAGAAAATTGGCAAATGGTTATATTAAAGGCACAAAAAGGGAAAATGGCAAGAAGGCCAGTAATAGTGACCGAGCAAAAGGGGAAAAGGGACATTCTTTCTAAACATTTATATGTTTTACTGCTTGAACTAGTACCAGTTCAGAAGCTTTTATTGCCGCTCAGAGGGATTTGTATGATCTCATTTAGAGTTTTCCCAATTTTTTCAGAGAAACGTGAAAAAGAACGAAACGAAAATGAGATGGTAAGAAAACATACATACTACGCATTCTTTAAAACATCAGAACATGTAATGCAATAGCCTATAGCAAAATTTTCATATGTCGGGGCAACAGGAGCAAAATGAAATCTTTTACTTATAGCCATTCACATTGATCCTTTTCCGTCTTCATTCCATTCCATTTAGAACCATCTGGCTAGGTCTACATTTTTCGGTATTCTGTTTAAATATACAGATAATGTGTTTCTTCTATTCACACTAGAAAGAACAGCATGCATCTATTTTTTTAAATCACCATTATTGCGTGCATGTATGTGTCTGCGCGGCGTAAAATACATATTTGAAACTCGTTTAGTTAAGAAATTCTCAGGAGATCACCTTTAGCATTTTTTCAACATTCATTCACGTTTACATTTTACTCGTCTTTTTCAAACAAACACAACGTTTGCATCATTTCTCCATATTATTATGCATCCTCTCTTCTCGTCAATGTTACGCAGAGCTTTTAAGCCCGTCTGGCTATGTAATACTATATTTACTGTTGAATAGGCAAAGACACACTCAATTTAGAATTAAACTCTATCAGCAGAGACCCATTCAATGAAAACTAGTTATCCTCTTTCTCTTAATTCGACTCTCATTCTAGATTTTATTAACGAAACAAGCACATTGGCCCGATTTACAAAAGCAATTTCCCGAATTCATCTGAAAGAGTAATAGTGTGTTTGTTTGCCGTAGTTGTAGTTTGCGAAAACTTCCCATAAGCATGTGAGCACTAAGAAGTACTTGTAAGTACTTTGCATAAAATTAAGTAAAGTGGAGTGAGTGCACTTTGCTCTCCATTGTAATATCAAGTCAGACAACCAAATCTTCTACGGCTATTCTTCATGCAAATCATAATCTAAAAAGGACACCAGGAGAGTAAAAATTATATACGTGCTCTCTCTCTTCCTTGAACACATTTATTGCCACGACATATCTAAATGCATGGCTGAGAGCGTGATTCAAGTCTGGATGTACTTATTTTAAAACAAAAATAAAATAAATTTGGATTTTAAAAATTAAGATATCGTTTATCATTGCCACAAGGCGGGTGGAAATCTTCAGGGAGAATTTTTTGCTTTTACTGCACTGTCCAACCAAAATGTCTTAGAGCATAGGAAAATGAATACAAGTGAAGCACGAAATGAGATCAAGATTTATTTAAATAAAAGCAACAGCGATAGTGTTCGTAAAGTAACACTAACACTAGCTGCATTCCTATCCTATGCATAGCGTGCGCATCTGGAGTTCCCTATTTATCATTCTTAATGCCAGATAACTGCCGTTACAAATGGCATTTCCCTGATGCATGTTACCTAACGGCAGTAGTAACAACACTGAACTTTTCCCGAAAGGAGTTAGTGGTGGTGGAAGCCTAAAGACAACACATAGACATTGTACATCTAGTCACAAAAGACTTCAAATTTCTTGTATTCATCTTTCCAGAAGAGAACTTCCAACAAAAAGTTTACTAGCTTAATGCATTATTATTACACGTAGTATGTGGCATCTTAACGGACGTAGAGTCTGCAATTTTTACGAAGCAGAAGGAGCGAGACCAGTGAGAGGAAGTAAAAGAGACAGACAGCTATAAGAAGATTCTGCAGAGCACACACCAGTGCATTTTCTTTCTTCCATCCTTCTTGTTTGCGTTTGACTCTTCAAGAGCAAAAAAGGAAGGAGAAGGGATGCGTGCAAGAATTGATTGATGAAATGGATCAAACGGGGATTAAAACGTGCCGCTTTCCCTCTTTTACCTCGTGCCAAAGAAAGCAGAGCTACTGCGTGGTCTGTTGGCATGATATCATCTTATGCTTTTACTTGTTGGAGTACAAATAGTGTGAAAATATATTACTATATAGACAGTTTATAAAGTGAGCTGACTTTTTCCGATTGCTTCTGTCGGCTCAAAGTCTACAAATACACAAATTTGTTTCCAACTTCAGTTAAAGGTAAACACCAAAAACAGCACAAAATGTAGGAGGATAAAACGAAAATACCAAATTATTACAGGTACGTTGTAAATTTACAATATTTAGATGGATTACTCGATGCGTTTATAAAACAAACATCATGTGAATTTTTTAATATTATGGACATAAATTTCACAATATTTTACCACATGGGCACATTCGGGGTGTTTCGGACAGCTTCAGTCTTGTGCTGACTACTCATGCATGATATAATGTGTGCTCTATGCCATCGAATAAAAGCATGAGGCCTATAACATTTTAATCCCAATTATTAAAAAGATCTCAAGTTTGCACACTATCTACAAGACAATTTTTGAAAAAAATACTTCTTTGGCAGCTATTTATTGATCTGCAAGATGACATTAACACAAGTTCACAGTCAACGTAACTTTGAAACAGTTCCAGATTAAGATTATGGATATCATTGACCCTGTTTTCAAGTTGTCCTTCATTTCACACTCTACAACTGCATGTATAAAAGTAAGGTATTGAATGGTTACTAGTTATTTGTTGTAAAATGGTATAAAAATAGCGGTCAGTATACCATCTATTCTGAACGTGCTAAGCTGTCTGTATGTCTTCTTACTGTTGATAGTGATAGATAACGTACAGGTTGACCTCTGCGTCCATTATCATCACCACTTAATTATTTGTAGAGATACCTGGAATCTTAATTGCAATATTAAACATCTAACTGTTGACTGTGAAAAGGATTTATCCTTTCTTATCCCAACCAGCAGGATACCGTAAAGTACATAAAGCTGAAAATAAAACGAGATAAATTTAATTGCATTGATGATGAATGAGACCACTCACCATAGATTTTAATATTTTGAACTTTGTCTATTTGCTTGCGCAAATGGAGATTTTCTAGCAATTTTTCCATAATTTTTTTTCAACACCATTACTGGTTATCAATTGGATTCTTATTTTATCAGAAAGGTATATAAACTGAGGCGAGAACATACTTGAGTTGCACAAAAAGATATATAATAATAGTCTCTGCTTTCATGATGTGATAACTGATAGTGAATCTCTTTAGTTTAGGTTATATGCATTCATTAAATCACAACGTGGACTACTTCATCGCATTGTAATCTTCGTCATAATAACCAGGACTAAAATCACCCATTTATACAAGCAGTATGCATGTAGGTAGGGTCGCATCATGTGTTTGATGAGATGGAAAAGATGAGCTTGTTGACCTGAATCCTCCGCTTCGCATTCAAAAAGCAATAATAAAGATATAAAGTGAGATAAATATATATGTGCAAAGCGAGTCGTGGAAGAGCTTTTTACACACTTCACTACTTTCCCTTTCTCTGCTCTTCTTTGACTCTCTTTACATGACATTGGGCTGATTTAGAGTATTACGTTTGAGATCTAAAGATGATAATTCTGATGTCCTTAAAAATGTGTTTCGGCTTGAGTATGGTTTCTTACACAATGAACGTTTTAGCAGTCGTGATCTCGTAATAAACGCCTTCTAAAATTCCACTTGATGATTATGCAAGTAAAACAATTGGTACAGGATTTACAACGTATTTTCACAACCATAAAATTATATGATAACTATACTGTTTTGTTTTTGCTGGTAAGCTGACATAATTGAGATAGGTAGGCATTATTAGAACTAATTTAATATACCATCTGCCACATTCTTGCTAAGTAGCTATTTGATGACAGTAGGAAAAAGAGGTTTGGGTTTCGCATTATTTTGCTACTAAAATGTGGTTTGTCATTATCACCATTCATTGCATCACTTTCAATCGTAGCATTCATTTTTCCTTTGAGTGCAGTATAAAGTATATGTTTTGTTGGAATGTACAATGTATGTTGTATTATTCGTTTATTTCCTTTGAATTAGCCAATTGAATCATACATTTTGTCATTTTGGATTCCGGTGATATCTCACATGATGGACGCTGGTGATGAGTCAGAACTTTACAATGTATCATTTTAAATACTTGAAAACATGAGTCGATGAAATATTGTAATGCTTTTAATTGGTACAGTTCATATATTCATCAAGATGGGTGATCAAGTAGGCAGTAATCCAGCAAAGCCCAGACCTATTATCATGTCAACAACTTTAGCTTGTAAAGGACAAAGAAGAGGAACTTTTGTATGTGCAGTGAGCAACCAAACCACAAGCACAAACTTGACAGAACTTTAATTTTCTGCAGTGTGCTCAACTGACAATCGAGTTCAATGTAAAAAGTATTCTTTGTGGCTTATGATAGTGCAATGGGAATGAACAGACAGAGGCATTTAATAAGTGCATGCATTTTATTATGATTATGTGCACGCGTTATCACATCTCCAAAGTACCAGTACCGTTGTTGGTTGATTAAAGATGCTCTACTCCAGAATGGATGATGATGTGATGAGAAGAGAGAGCGTGCATATTCAGAAATATACATGCATCACACAGTATCACGGAACCATTTATTTCACTTAATCAAATTAAACTGAGCTTTAACTACTTTATAAGAGACTGCTCAGCTTTTCAACTACAACTCACCACAACTTCGTCGATGCTGATGTTATAACAAAACCAATGGCAATCTTTGGGTTTGAAGTTCACAAAGCTACTACTGCATCATCATCAATCCACCATAATTTACTCATCATGAATCATAACATGGTAATGGGACTTGATAATACATTTTTTGTGAAATGTTGATTATGGGGGTTGTTATTGTGGCTGACATGATTTGCCTGTTGAGTTAGTGGTGATAGTAGTAGAACGAGTGTTCATCTTTTCTTATGAAGGTTAGGTTTTCATCAATCTGTATTGTATAGTAGTATTAAAAGCCTTGTCATCTTCCTTGCAGCGGATGATTATTATTATACAGTGAGTACAAGCAAAAATGTGAATGCAAATTAAAATATTAGTTTGCATTATATTTATTACATACTACCATTTGTGAAAAATTACTTTTCGCTTCTACTGCATTTTAGTGATGCTATAACTATAACCCAATATTCGTGATGATCTTCTTGAGAGGAAAATTAAATGGGATATTAGAATGCATAAAGGCACAAGGACATTTATTGGAGCCTGAGCATATAATTTTTTGGAATTATTATCGCATTTTTTATTAATTTTTATGACTTGGATTCACCACTAACACTGTGCAACTTAGGTATGGCCATGGACCGGAGACTATTTGCAGAGGAAAAGGAAAAACCTTTAGGACAATGGGAAACTGAATGATTCATAGCAATGGAATTTAATTTCTTCTCCATTTCCCTTGCTTGCTTTTTATTTTTGCCTGTGCGTTGCTTTTTGCAGTTGTGCAAAGTAATTGATAAGGTAGTCGCACATAACTGCTATTGTAAACATTTTATACAAAGAGAGATAGAGATAGCATTGGCACTAGTGTATAAAAATTTAATGTGTGGCTACGACACATGCGTATATTTGTGCCATCTAATTACATAGCCCGTATTGCACATTAATGACAATTTTCCCACATAATAACATTCCACTCTTGTTTGAGCTAACTATTCGAATAATAATATGAAAACTGGATGAGCACATTAAAATTTAATAGCTGTGGAAATGCTTCCGGTAGATTCATGTATACCTACAAGCATACTTGCACGCATCCAGAAATACTAGACCAGCATCCTTGCTGCATTATTGACAACAGACCTTTCATGCAAATAAATAGTGCATGCAAATACAAAACTGACAGTAGGTTCAAAAATGAAAAAACGTAGCTCATAATATGAAATCATTCATGAAACGACGGCTAGAGTAGGGTCACTCGTACAATTCATAATGCATAAAAATACTCCTTGATATTACCACAACATAACTTGACATGCTTGATAAATATCTTGCATACTCACACATTTTTATACCCATTTTCCTCAGAGTTCCTAACCTAACATTTAAGATCCATAAATATGACATTGAACCGCTTATTTCGTGCCATGTGTAGCTAATGGGAATTTTGGAGTAATTACGGTAACATAACATTTCCAATCATCATAATAATAATCGTCTCCAACGTCATCATAATCATATCCTATCATCATGCTTCTAGTCTACATTAATACATGATGAGAGTGATTTTCATAGTATGGTAGATCGTAGATAGAGCCGTTGCAACATATTAATGGTGATGAGTAAGTAAAAATGTGCAAGTAAATGTGTACGTTCGAAATGAATGAGTCCATGCTTTCTCGCTACTGTGAATGAACACTGCACTACTGCAAAATGCATCACGGATATATGCACTAAACCAAGTATTAGCTACTGCGGTGGCTCTCCGAACAACCTCTGTTATCATCATGTATTGTATACCTATTATTAATGTCGTGTCTTCGTTTCTTACCAACATTTTCATCTCGCACCACACACATGCACGCAAGTTACATTGCAGTGGGGTATTAACTTTGCCATTAGCAGCCTTCATAACAAATCTCATTCCATTCTTGTTTTCATGAACAGCGCAGAGTCGAACTGCAAAGTCTACTCATCATCAAGTGATTTGTCTGCTGAGCATTAGTCAGAAAGTAGAAGGCAAGTCTTTTATAGTTTATTAAGAAGAACAAAACCAGCTTTTGACTACAAAATGTTGATGGTAATCATGATCATTGGTCTGATCTTTCGACGAAGATAACAGTTTAGTAGTGGTACCAGTGGCTGCTGTCATGAAGTTGCGGTCGATATACATACGTACAGTATATCATAAGCTCAAAGAATGAAAAATCTTGGAACGACTCACTCACAGAGTATCCCCATTCATCCAACTTGAATCCTTCCTACTACAAGAACCTAGAGGCGACCGAGAGCCAGATTTACCCTGTCTTTTAAATCATTTTGTCATAGCCGTAGTGTATGCTTATCTCTGCACTTAAATGGTATTACTATCGCCTAAACGAAACACTCATGTCATCATTGCATAGTTTTTCTCTTATGCACCATATATACAAATTTGTTGTGTATTTCTAATAGTGCGTTGTTTTTCTGTCATACTATCATCCTAATGACTGTGGAGAAGAGCACATAAACTTCATAATTGCAGATGAATCATTATTGTTACGTCGTGTGTCATCACTGCAATCATCCACAGAGTATTCTTAAATAGCAGCATAATGACGGTAATAATAATGGACACTTCTTGTAATAATAATAATGCACAATACGTTTATTGCTTTAGATTCGCCACCATTAGGAGCGTAATTAGTAGAATAATGTATGCATAATGTGCAATATTTTGCTTACAATGCATACCAATACCAAGCATATGTACAACACACAGAAAGTTGCATCAACCAGAAAGCTTCACATTAGAGTTATTTATCATTCCCAAATGAAGAGGAGCACACCTGTTCCTTCATTTTATACCGGTCGTAAAACTTGAAAATTAATTACTATGTGTGCGTTATATAGTGTATTGTGTTGTCGTCCCTGTTATGTATTTGTATGCATTTGCTTGTAAGTTCTGGGTTAATGTATCCTAAAGTCCTAGAGAGTGACGGAATTGTACTCTGTAGTCTGTTTAAGTGTGTATTATGGGGTTGCTCGAGACTTGAGAAACAAAATTCCTGTGTGTAAACATTACATCATCAACAACTCACTGACTTGAGCTAACAAGCAGTACTGTTACATATTATATTATTGTTGTGGTATAGACTAGCACTTTGTCTGTCTAGTGCAAACTCTTGCATTCCTTTTCACATAGACAAATAGTAGTATCTATACTCATTCATGGGACGAAAACATAATGACAGCTACATCAAACATCTAGCAGACAATTGTAATTACAATGACAAAACAAATATAGTGAACCGAACCCATCAATTTGGACATGTTAATTTTTACTAGTTGCTACTGAATTCTCATTGTAGTAATATGCAAAGTAGATTAAATGGAAATCTATCGACTGTACGTAAATACAACTTTATGTGGTGAACACATTTTTGTGGCATGTCTAGTTTGAAAATATAATATGCGAGTGGTATTACGGTATAAAAATTCTTTGGCCGGTACTAGTACTCCTGAGAAGACCAATTGTAATGAACAACGTGTAAACAAATAATTTTGTATTGATTACTAGATCTCTAATCATGAAAATACCAGTGTATTACATATTGATAGCATGTATGTATGCATATACTTAGGTAGTTAAAGATTTAGGTATATCATTATTTTTTCCGTACAACAAAATCTGCAGAGTATGTTATGAGAGAGGTAAGAAAATTAGCTGATTCCACATCAATTTTTTAACTCTTACCTGATGCCAGTAGTCTTCTGGAGATGCTTGGGATAGCAGATATCCAGTATCATGAATGGCTTGCAGTTCATATAAAATTCCGACGCTCGGTAAAATGTCCATTTTGATGGAGTAAATAATAAATTAGGAAAAAATAATAATAGCACGACGAAGAACAGCAAATATGAAGACGACGATCTTATTAGTTATTGATGCATTGATGATGATAACTTTTCTGGCAAACTTGGTTGTATTGTTGAAGTTTGGTTCTTCCAATAAGTAATAACAATGAGGCTCTTTGGCCTGTCTGCCTCACTTAACTAAACAAACTTACTTTCTTCAGGGGCACAAGAAAATCATCATAGACGAAAAGTAAACAATAAAATAATAAAAAATATACAAATCCTTCGTTTTGTTTGTAGTTGTTGTTTGTTGATTAGCTCTCCCAAAAAATCATACACTTTTTTTCTCCTCGGTAAAAATTCACAAACTGTAGTAGTAGTTGTTGTTTGTCATAATAATAAACAATAATGATGGGGTGATGAAAGAGTTGGATCAAAAGAAGGCAGAAAATTTGTTACAAAGTAGCATTGACTTTAATAGAGCAGTTTAGTGTTAGCAGAGCAAAAGTAGTTTGTAACAAAAAGGCTTAACTTTTGATCACGTCCAATTTAGAACATGAAAATTTACAGACAATGAAGTAACTTTGTACAAAAAATGATTGGTAGCTATGTTTGCATTCTGTATTGTGTTGTTTTATCCAATGGCAGTGCCGAGAGATCACAATGATAGTACTCACACTTTGTTCCACATTGTGTTTGTAGAATGAATATAAACATAGCTTTACAAAGTTTTCAAAACTTTTTCTTCTATTTTTGCCCTCGCGCTTTTCCTCTTCAGTTACTTTGATTTCATTGACTAATAAACTTTTTCCACAAGGATACTAGCAATATTCTACTTTTTGCATTCTTCTTCTGTTTATAAACTGCATCTATCCACCTGGAAAGGAGAAAGTCATCCTTTTTACAATCAATTTTGCAGTTACGGCTGTTGTTATTCAACATCTTCATTCAATGCCAAATGTGAGAACGTTAAATGCAAACGAGTTTGGAAATGAAAGTAGTTTTTGTTTTCCCACCGACAAAATATATACGGCTCTCGAGAAAGAAATATTAAAGTGAAAATTAAGCTTTCGCTGAAACTAGGTAATCCAATTGTTTTTTACTAGATTTCAGTCTACAGAATAGTACCAAATATATTCAAAATACCAAGAGCTCGTTCATCGACGTTATACACAGTTGTTGACAAGATGAAGAGTAACAACAGCAGTCATAACAGGTTTTAGTTGTTATTCACACTTTTATTTATTTGTAATTTTGCTTTGATTTATATGACACAAAGTTGTGCAATATTGTTAAGTAATATGAAATATGCACGCATTTTATTAACCTTTTATTTCTCTTTTCACTAACAACCCAAAAGCCCGGTAGACACTGTTCCTTTTCGACTGGATGATTGATGTTGCTCACAATGACGATGGCAGTGGGAAGCTAAAACGAGCAACATCGTAAAGGATTCCTTGGATAATCTTGTTCTCACCTAAACAGATAGAGACAAAAGAACAATAAATATTACAATAATGATTTCTCACTCTCTTTTCTTCATTCATCCTTCTTTTACAATAGCAGCAACAACAGCATAACAAAATACACACTAAGAAACGGTGACAGGGCGGACAAGCTTTTAGTGAAATTGCTGGCAAAAATCCGTATTCAGGATAAGTATTTTTTAATCAAGCACATCATATAATTTATGGGCAGAACAATGAATTTCAGGCTCCATGCTCAACATGGCATTTCCATTCATCACAAAAATCCATCGAGTATTTGCCGTTGCTGCTTTACTTTGGAGAAAAAGACCGACGGAAAAGCGTTTAAAAACATTTTAGGAAATGAAGAAACCATTTTCAACGTACCTTCACAATAATTTATATCATATCAGAGTTTGCCTGTCTGTAGATGGTGAGGAATAATGTAAAGAGTCCAAGGATCGTAGAATCGTTTAGCCACACAACAACACTTTTGAAAATTACTTTTAACTTTTTGCACTCGGAAATAATGACTCTCATTCAGGGGATCATCTCATGACCTCATGAGGCTCATAATAACATGGGTACTGGCGTTGTGGATAGATGTGAACGTACGAATACGGTTCACTACGAGTAATTAATGAAAAGTGAGTAATTGCTTCTTGCTTCGTCGTTTAGTGGAACACATTAGTATTAATGCATACACATGCATGATAGCATCCCATCGCATAACTATAATCTCTCTTCGTCACTTGTTCCACCGTTTTGATATATTTTGGAGGATCATCACACTTTTGCTTTCTACAGACACTACAAAGTGAATGATGATTTCGCATGCGTAATGTTAATACACATTTAAGCTAGCTATCATTGAATAATGTTGCACACCTTTAAAGAGAACAGAAAACTTTCATTAAGAAGTAAACGTCACGCTCACCACCAGAAGAACACACAGGAAACATCGCATCATTAATAGCGGCACTCATAGACATTGCATGTAATCATCAATTGCTCATCATCATTCATAGCATTGTTCACATCGAATTATAAAAACAGTGAAGATGATTTTAGATGAAGTCACAAGATGAAATGGGCACAGAACATGAACAGGGAAACCGTTGCCGATTTTCTGATATATTAGCTATTTTAAACTAAAAATTTGCTCATTTGAAAGTCAATTGGAGTCTGCAATGCAAAGTACTCGAAAGAGTCATGCACACGAAAAATATGGCATGAAAATAGCAACAGGAACCGATTAGAACGGTTGTTGTAACTTTTTCGCCCTGTATATTTAAAGGGTTGTCAATGGTCGATGCAGTACATGCTGCAAAATCCACGACGAATCGTATTGATAGTGATGTTGATACAGATTTTTGATATTAAATACAAATTAGAAAGACCACGACGAGCACATGTATCAACAAAAAAGGTATGATAAAAGCCTCAAACTTCAGACTTGATGCAAGAGTCTAGGAGGAAACTCTGCACAATTCTTGTTTCACGCTCTCCAAAACGAAGCCAATGTTGTTGTTACACTTTCGCTTCTTCGAGCCTGCCGGTAAGCCGCCCGATCACGACTTTAATTTTCCACCATGTGTTTGTTACGTAGATGCAGTAATGTGCTCACTATTGTCTCGTTGCATGCAATAATAATTTTTGACAAAAAAAGTTTTTCGCATGTTTTATTCACAGCAAGTTCATCGTAAAAAAGTAGCCACTTTTCATGATTTTATGATGACGTTTTGTGGACTACCGTGCACAATTTTTATGCGGAAAGGAATATTATACTTCTTGAAACAGAATACATACAAGGCACAAAACAGCGATGTAAAAGAAATCCGGTAGCAATAGTACAATCCCTTTTGATGTTGAAGAATGAGAGGATTTACACAGCAGGATTACGATGATCGACTAAACAAAATGTTCAATATTTGCTCACATTAAACTGGCCGTCTTCTTGTCTCTTTTCTTGCACAAAAATTGCAGTGCAGCAGTGCAACGATAGAATCACAGAAAAACTTGACACGTTTGCAAGCCTTTTTGAATGCAATCACGACAACATATATTTGAGATTAGAATGTCTGTATATTTCCGACAGACCGGCTTTTTCCTTCCTTGTAATTTTTATAATTTCACTGTAGAACGGTCCATGAACCTGTAGCGAATTCTTTTATTTAACATTTCTGCTACCCGTAATGAACCTAAAGTTATTATAATGTCGAAATTGCAACTATTTTCGGCAAAATCCCAATTTTCTCTAGAAGGATGATATCAATGACAGTTCTCCAATTACATATTATACATAGGTATGTATGTATTTTTGGATTCAATGACACCACGAGGAAGAAACCAACAAAATGATGTATGCTATTTTAATAATGTACAGTTTGTAAATGCCTGTAAAATGTAGTTTTTGTCAAAAGTTAAATGAGAGAGAAGACATTCGCACTGAACGGAGGACAGTCTCAGAACAAACTAAAAAAAATTGCAGTGAAACCGCACAGCTCCTCTCGTCGTTAACACGTTGGGCTTCTCCAAGAAACTGAGAGTTGATGTGGTTGGAGCAACTACTCTTAAACGAGGAAAAAGTGAGAGGGTTAGCATTTAGCATGTTATGTAGCCGTGATGGTGCAGAGGAGCAGGCAAAAGCTGTATATAGCTCTATTCTCATTTCATTTCATACTACAAGACTCGCACACACAACACCACTCTCTCGTTCATCGTACTCCCACAACTCACTCACAACTACTCTAACTCTACTACGGACCAAGCTTTACAACAAAAATGTTCGTTTCCTGACTGTGTTTGAGTCGATCTGTTGTATAATACGGAAAAAACTTCAGCAGCAGTGTTTCGAGCTGAGTTTGAGTTCAACTTTACTTGAACACAGTCAAACTGTAAGTGAGGTATAATGGGAGAGTGCTGCTGAACGAAGATATCGTCAGAGTTCGTGTCAAACACAGCTCCACAAAAGCTTTACTACTGCAACTACTAGTTTACTCACTACGAGAGGAACCACAGTAGTAGTCCAGCTAGTAGTCAGATACAACTATATAGAATGGTCCGCTTTCCTCACTTTTTTTTGCTTTAAAAAAGTTTACTAGCACAATTGCCATTGCCACATAATACTACAGAGAAAGAGGCTTTTGTTCATGGAAGTAGAGTCAACTTTGCTCTGTACAATATGCGAACAAGCAAAGCAAGAATTCCGAATTTCTCCAACAACCTGTCTGTATGTATGAAACTGAGATAGTGAGTCTTTATGATCATCCTTAGTTTGTATCTAAAAAATCCAACAAAGCACACACTCCTACTACGAGTATGACTTGGAATTGAATAGGAAAAAGAATGTCACATAAAGTATTTCGGCAAAAAGAACGCTGCTGCTGTTTCTTGTACTACTTGTTTTTATAAGATGTATTTTGTCTATTTCTTTTAAAATCCCTACTTTTATAAGCCGAGGAAAACTCATTCGAATTTCAATCGAGACATCGGAAGTATTTTTTTCGCTCTCTCCTTGGTCCTCGTCTTTTCTTTAAAAATGGAATGAACGTCTCGATCAAGAATTAAACTGGTAATTTATTAACGCAATAATATTGCAGGTTCCAATAATAACAGCCAAGTGGCTCATTCTTTCCATGTGTAACGGAATACTTATTGGATTTGGCTGGTGCTACTACTGCTCTTCGTAGAATGAATGAGTGGAAGCAGTCTGTCGTTTTGTTCGTAGTGTGTAGTAGTAATGTCATTGATGGGGTCCAAATCTAAAAGTTATCTGGCTTTTTGGTGGGTTATGGGAAAGGTTGAAAAAAGGGAATGGAAAAGTTGAAGAAAAATCGAGCATCATTTAAAAGGCGAAGTTCATGGGATTTGAGTGAAAAAAAGAATGGTTAATCTGTATGTAGGAATAGTTGATACGTGGGAAAATGAGATCGTTGAATCGTTGCCTTAAAGACATACAGGAAGCGAATATACGAATGCATTTTAAGTGCATTTCGTGATTATTCGTATATTATTGAAGTGTATACAGCTCACGTATAGTGCTTTCTTGAAAACAGCTAGCAGCGAAATGTATTTAAGAAAATGCAGCAAACAATGATTCATGCAAACAAGCCAAACCACGCATGCATGTGATAAGTGCATGCATGACGCATGTCGTTTTGCTGCATCATGTAAAAAATCTGTGATAATGCTCGTATATATATCTACAACTAATCGATGAAGTTCATGAGAATCATTGTAGGGCTTTCAGTAGTGACTTGTTGACACGAATGAAGTTAAGATCAGCCTTGTTTTCATTCTATAACTTTATAATCTATGTCCCTTTTGTTTTCTCACAATCAGTAAGGCAAGATTGATTTACGGAGCAATATGATAAACTGTGACTCATCATGACAATTGTGAAATTTTACACTTGACATGGGCATCCACCGTAGTATTAGTAATGGAAATAAAATGTACCAGAAAAGTGTAAGATTTAACATCTAAAAATACGTGCCAACGTGCTGTGATTGCATTGTAATAAATCACACGTACAAACAAATCATACGCCAGTAAATTTTGTGAATAAAAAATTTTGAACACTTTTTTGATTCATTTTCGCAACGTAATTTTGTCTGGTAACTGGTACAATTGTGTGACTACTATCTGGTAGGTCAGGTGCATGGGTTTCGGCACATTACAATTCCTCCTTTGTTTTGCACGAATGATGTGGTACGTTGCACACGAAATCTCAAAACAATACAAAAAAGTTTGCAGATCTTTCCTGTAACTCATCATCTTCAGCAGACCAAAAAGAAGATTAAATGTATAAGGAAATTGGAGGATGATAAAGTTGCGAAATAGTTTGAACTTGCAAGTGCGAGATTGTAAATGCTTGAGTACCCCACGATTCTTATTATATGAATCACGTCATCCTCCAATGTGTAAAAAAGTTTACTAATTACGCATAAGATTCTTAACATTTTCAGGGCTACTTGCAATAATATGATTATGTTTCCAACAGATCAACTAACAAAATATTATGCTTGGCTCAATCGCAGAACTGTGTTATGAAAAGTCCAGTACTAAAGGAAGTTTGAAATATGCATTCTGATACGAAAAATACTGAAATTAGCTAAAATGCAAACAACATATTGGATCGAAATTTTTCTCTCCAAGCAAATGTTGTCATTTACAAAAGAATGCATTTTTGCGAAATCAACGGATGCATTTATTACTTAAATTTATTTTGACATATGTACGTAATATGCTAATAATAATATGTTGCTTTAAAAAATTGCATTCATCATTTTAAGAAATACAAAGGCTAAAAACAAGAGGACACAAACTATTTAGTTTCATTTAATGGAATGGTGTAAACTTGATTTATGCACTTTATCTAATTCTAGATTCTTGCATCTCCTGATCGGAGTTTTATATGTGGATCACACGTATAAGTCGTACCCGGACTTTGATAACACATATATCAAATATGACTTCCTCAACTTAGCTAATCTGCATATTCCCTTATAGATTAAGATTTAGGCTTTCAAATGACGGATTGCTCTTAGAACGCACTATTTATCATTTTAATAGTGCCTTGTAATAATGAAACGATTCATATGAGTACATTTATTTACTTAATACTTATGAAAGATCCTAGACGTGGGTGGGATTTTATGAAAATGGCAATCATGGTGCGACAATTGACGTTTTAATTTAAAGGAAAACTCGAGGTTGGTGTATTCATTATGTTCACACTATTTTTCATGTTTTTGCGTTCGTGGAAAAGCTGAGTTGACTCCTTCATGAATGACCTTTATCGGATGTTATATTATCTGATGCTTCTATTAACGCAAACTCATTTTGAATCTCAGGTTCCACAATGATGAAGTACATACATAATGGGCAGTATGAACAAGTATGAACTATCTTACGTATTTTGATTTTGAGGGTGATAGACTATCACTGATAGTCATTGAACGTCAATAATCTGATCAGCCAAAGATATTTAACTCTTCTGTGCTACTGAAAAGCACATTGATTCAAAATTTAAAGCCATATATCAACGAAACAAACTAATATTTAAATGTTTCCAACCTGGACCTGGGATATGTTATAATTTATGATTCGCATGTGCAATTGTGCAATCGAGTCGAATCAGAGACAACAACAACCAATTGTATGATTAGGCTCATTCCGCCCCCGTATACATCAATCATAAAGTCCAAAAGTTGACTATCAAACAAAGTGTCAGTGACAGCTCATAATGATACCGAACAAAATATGTCATTCATTGCGCTTTTACATTCATTTTCCTAACTGGGCAATTTTAAACTCAACTCATGTGTATGTATTGTATTACTTTTCGGAAACATCAGTTAATATAAACCTACAAACACAGAATATCCGACAGCACGTTATCACATACTTTACCTTGGCTTTATATCATTACGTTTTGGTAAGATTTCGATAAGATCACTTCACAATTTTCCATATCATCCAGTAGTATTCCAGTTCCAGTACCATCAAAATCATCAAATGCATATGTATGATGTATCTATAAGATGACAAAATATGCCTTCGTGTATGGGCATTTTAATTTTAAAATATATTCTTGTAGTTGTAAATACACAATGCAAGAAAGCTAGACACCTTTTGGTATTGGTACATTACAACCAAGAAAATTCATCCAGTTTATCCACGAGTTTTAATGAAAGTTACTCCAGTCTACCTAGTGTAGCATAATGACATGTGCATACATTTAGACGCTTATTATTAGTACAATATATGTTTATTGTCATTTGTATGGAATATTACAAAAAGGTTTAGTTCAACCATGAAGACAAAAGAATGCTAATGATAATACGAAGATGATGATTTTGTGTAAATTTGTAGCACTTAATTGGAGAACGATTATTAGTAAATTTATTATTCATAACCAATAATACAAAAAGCAGACAACCTATACTTATGTAATATTCTTCATTCATTCATCGTAGATCCCTTGGCTTTTGTGAAGAAATACCGAAAAATTGTTAGTAAGAATTTGGAAAGTTGCTACTAATAATTAATATAAAGCAGAAATCAAACCAAGGCCAAATTAAAATTGTCCTGCAGATTTTCAGTTTCACACACTCTGTATTGTCTCAGCGTATCTATAATATTGAACGTGACCCTCTTCAAATAACCATTCAATTCATGGCAATACGTCAAGATAAATCGTGCAAATTTTCAGGTAAATTATCGTGTTGATGATAGATTATTAATGGTACTGAAAATCTTTACAAATGTTTGATATTGCATGTATCTGATAATCTTGGTTTTATCTTGCATTTTCAATATAAAAAATTATCAACGCAGTGTTAACTTAATATGTATGCTAAGTAAGACATTTCGTACATCGTTATCAAGATAACCTTACGTAGTTATTCGACAACTCAATAAAATCACTAATGTTGACTATCACGCTATCACGCAGACGATGGACTGTTTGAATCTTTACAGTTAGGAGAAACTAAAGTAAAACCTATGCAATACATGTGCCACTCGTATTATTTGACCTTTTGGTGCATTGATTCAGTTGATACCACAACATTTATATTGGTGATATCTCGTTATTTCAACTCAGTATAAAAAACTTGTCGAAAAAATTCAGGCAATATTAATCAATTCTAATGTCTATTTTTGAATATATACACAATTGAATGAATAAACATAACCAACATTTCCCATTTTCCTCCAACATTAAATTTTAAAAATAAAACTTTCCCTTCCGGTGAAAAGTACCTCAAATGTAACATTTGGCAAATACATCAAGTACAAAGAAAATTAATATACAATAAATTGAAACTTCATGACATTTTAAGCAAAATCACAACTGGCACCGTTCCGAAAATCACTCAATCCGATTATAATGTGGCATTTCACGAACGACAAATATCAAACTAATTCACTTCAATCAATAAAAATAAGTACCTATACACTAACTTTTGTTTTAGCTTATATATTTTCCCATTACAGTCACACTAAATTGACATATTTCAGTAACCCTGTTTGAAGCTAATGTTAATTTTTGATGTTTTAGGATAACATATTCTAAAATATGCCATTTTAGATTGTACGTACAGAAATACTGGCTGTCACGTACATGATATAAAAAATAATAGTAATGAAAGATGTATGTGAGTAGCACTTCCCTCAGAAACTTCCGATACACATGATCAGCTTAAATTTATGATTAGTGTGCTATGAAGTATATATTTATACTTTTTGTGCTAAACACGCAGCAACGGTCTGTCTAAATAAACGGTACAAAAAATAGAACGAGAAAAGCTACATTCGTAGGTAGTAGTCTGCCTACTCAGGTAAACAAGACGCATCCTTAGAATGGCACTCATCCGAGAATACTCCTACACAGTAGTACAATGATCATTCAGCTTTTAGATTTTAGAATCAGTAGCTAAGTTGTGCTCTGTAGTACAAAATGGCATTCCCCGAAGACAAAACAGATCGTAGAATCAGTGTGCGTAAAAACGAATCACCGTCCCGTCCTGATGTACATACTGTATGTACATGTCTAAATGAAACGTATACTACAATATACTCCATATACCATTTGAAACCTGAGTATTTTGATATTACAACAATTTTCTCGTGTAAAAATATGCTGCTGCTATAACCAGTTAAAAAATCCTCTTCATTTTACCCCAACGCCAGTTCCACCACCATCACCTTTTTCACAGTCATCATGATGATGATCAAGAGAAAGAAAAATGAAGCTAAAGATGAAACACATATTGCACAAATCGTCCAACTCTACTTTCCCCATCTTTCCACGTCTCAACTCTGTCTCGCTCTCTCCCCGGAGTAAACTGAATGTTCTATAAGATAAAGGCAACCGCTCTGCTACATATACCAACCAAATATATATAAATTGTATGCCTATATGTAGTGCACCATTATTACGTAAACGTAACGAAGCAAACGACGCCGTGCTCTCTGGTAAAAATGTGGGAACACTTCAGTTAGTTAGCATTCCAGCACAACTACAACCCACTTTTGCATGCATCTCAGGCACACACATTCTTTCCCTTGACGCCTATCCTGATCTCCATCACCGTACTTTTCTTTCTCTTTCCTCTTTCCAACTTTTCTTCTTCTTTTCTTTAACGTCAGCTTCAAACTGTGAAGGTCTAAATTCAAAGAGAAAAAAAGCATACCGAAAAATGTGAGACATCTCTCACACTCACAAGATTATTCTTCTTTACCCCATATCATTTCGTTTTCTCTCTCTCTCTTCTCCTTCCCTCTTGTTTCATCCCACCAGAGGAAGCTCGAAAAATAGAAAATAGAAGTTCACTTAAGCTTTTATATTGCTCTCTTCTTCTTTTTGCTTCGTCTCCTAACCGTATGGTATCAGATACGAAATGATCTTTCGAGTCTGTTTTGATATGCCTCACATGCACTTTTCCCTTTCAAATGTCATACATTATAATAATCCCTGTCCATTTGACAATTTCTTGTGATTTTTGCTTTCACCAAGATTACTTTCCTATATAGATTGTATCTTGACGCATCACAAGTGCCTATATAATGTATACTTGTTTCTCCTAAGAACCAGATTGGAATAAAAGCCTATCCTCCTCAATGCGTATGAAACAGCTTTTGTTTTTATGTTTGAAAGAATTTTTCAAAACTTCGTTTCATGCTTTGAAGCACAAAGCAAAAAATAAAATGAGAATACCTTGTAGCACATTCAGCCATAAAAAATGGAGTCTTACAAGAGCACCACTTCCTGAATGCATTACGATTTTATCACATGTAATTTTTCAAAACGCAACAAAAGCAATGCTTCAAGTGTAATATATACTATCAAAAATGTCGCTTACAAAGACCCATTAATCGTAGAGAATTACATGTTTTTCGGCTTTAGATAGTTTCAAAGAATCCAAAACAAATCTATCATAAAAATACAAAAGTATTCAACACTGGTGCTCTCAAATGACCTTAAACCGTTAAGGTAAAACTCGATTTTATATGGAGAATGAAAGAATTACTGCACTTGCAATTGCATTTGTACAAGAGATTTTAAAATTAGAATGTTAGAATAGATCATGAGATACAGTAATGTGTCGATAAAGCTTTTGTGATAATTTTTACACAGATATTTCAATTTACCCTTAAGTGGAAGCTTGGATTCAATCATGGTTCTCTGAACATAACTGACGATTGACTGATCTCATGCATGTACCACCCAGGAGTTGCTAATTTACTCTAATGCCATGCACATGTACAAAATGAACTTCACGTACTACCTGACTTTAAAATACAATATCTCACGTAGTAGTAGCTTAGAATCACATAGTCATTGTACTGTAAATAATCTATCAACATGATACATCTTTTTTTTATATAAATTCTGACCGTAGCGCAGTGGAATGCATTAAAGAAGAAAACACTCTCACTCACTCTCAAGATATTTTTACTTCCTTTCTTCTAGTCACCATTTTATTTTCAAACAATTGTCGGATGTTCTGTTGTCCATCATTTCAATTCAACTTTCAGCTATAAGTATTTCTGCCTTTTCAAGCATTGCAAATACATATTGCGAATAAATATGGCGATTTGCGATGTTTTATGTTTGCTAGATGGTCGGTGCCGGGTGCCGTGCCTCTTTGTTGCATTTTCGTTACTCTCTACAGCTCCCTAAACCCAAACATGGGTGCTCCTAAAATTCACAAGAATGATAACATAAAGCCGAGTAAACAGCGCGAACTTCAATATCCCTATGCTTAACACATACACCTTCCACATGCAGTATTTATTCATCGTAAACTAAAAGCATGTGCTTTGAGTTTAACTGCCTGGGTGTGTTTACTTATTTTGCATGTGCTGCATTTTCATTGTTCAGTCAAAGCGTCCACAGGTCAGCTGTCAGATTATTCCTCAAGTTTAAATCTAGTTTTTAAAAATGTGAGAGATGTAGTAATATGCTGCTGGAAAATTTGATTAAATCGGTATCTAATTAAGTGCTAAGTGATCTGGTTAACTGTATAAATCATGGAGTCGACAACCGTTACTAAAAGTGACACAGTTACTCAGACCAAGGAGGTGAGCCAGAATTCGGAGAAAATGAATGGTTCATCATCATTGGATGTTCAGACACTGAAGTCTACAAGTTCAGATTTGCAAACGACATTTCAGAATATCACTGATTATGCCAACGAATGCACGTCGCTTATTTCAGCACTTTGCTATAAAATAGAAAGTGGAGACATTTCAACAGATAAGGTAACGCCAAATCATAAATATTGAATCATAGTTTTCGGGTTTTCAAGTCACAAAGTAAAGTAATACAGCTAACGTACCAATTTAGATAAGTTACGGCATATTTAAAAAATCAATACAATGATTAATCAATTATGGAATATTATTTGTAATGGTTTTAAAATAGGGTCTTAGCTTTTTGGAAGTCAAGAACCACTTACTGCTTCAGTATTTGGTGGGTATCACTGGAATTTCATTAAACAAGAGCTTTGGAAAGACGATAAAAGAAAGCCCATATATTGGTACAATAAATAATAAGAATTAATGAGCTAATGTAATCCATTTTTGTAAGTATTTAAATTATTTTAACGTGTGGGGATTATTTGAATTTGATTTTAGATCAGCTCATTGAATTACGCACGGTGCTCGAAAAGATCCGCCCTATTGACAATAAATTGAAGTATCAAATCGATAAACTTGTAAGAAATGCCACATCAGGTACTGTTGAGGCCGATCCGTTGCGACATCGGGCCAATCCTGACAATCTGGCTGGGGTAATGATATTAAGACTATGAGATTAAGACCATTGATTCCTGTTATATCATGCATAAATTATCTAGAAGAGTTCTATAAACGACAAAGATAATTAATTGTACCATTGGTTGCTCGTTAATATAGGCAAACGACGACTCAAGTAGTGACGAAGATGATGACGCTCCCAAAACGGAGAAAACAAAGTCGGATGTGTATCAACCACCTCGGGTTGCTCCTCAATATTTTGGTAAATGTTTTGTTTGATATGTCATTCAGTGCTCTGCCTTTTCGAAAAGTTTTGCCATTATGTAAATATTTCAATGTTGCAGACGGTGAAGATGAAGCACCTGCTAAACAGGTTGAAAAGGCAAAGAAAAAGTTTATTAACCGCAGCTTGATTCGTGAAATGCAAGAAGAACTACTTGAAACTCCTGTGGAAATTCACAATCGTGGAGACTCGTACTCATATGAGAATCAACGAAAGGCAAAGGAAAAACAAAGGTAGGAAGACAAAATAGTTGGGATAAATCGTAATAGAGCGAATTTTAAGGGTATGATATGATTTTAATCAAATGGTCGTAATTACTATTTCCAGATTTGAAGAATCGTACATGACTCGCCTTCCCACAACTAAGCAAGAGAGACACAAAATCAACTCGGTCAGCACAATGGGAATTTTAGGAGATGAAGTTACAGATTTTACTGGAAAAATGAATAAAGGTGGCAAATCAAAAGGCACGAAGCGAAAGTTTAAAGGAAAAAAAGGTGGCGGTAAGAAGAAGTTCCGCAAATAAGTTTGCCAGGAGATAAATATGAGAATAAATAAGGTTTGCATAGTTGACTTCTGTTAAAGTTTCGTAAAATATTGGAAGGATAACCAATTCATGATTATTTACGTTTAATAAGAAAACGAAATCGTTATTAGCAAACATTGAAACATTTTGTACACCTTATTAGAACTAATATACAATAAATGTCTGAATTATACTACAGTAAAATAATAAAATATTACATTTTCATAATACTAACTTGTTATTTAAACTAAAACTACTAAGAATTTGTTGATTCAACTTTGACGAGGCCTAAAGTGGGCATACTGGGCATTGGAGGTTCAATGTTCTGGGATGTGGTTGGCGGTGCGGCTTCTTGTGTTGTAGGCGGAGTAAGGGTCACAAGTGTAGGGGTTGACAAAGTAGATGCCACTGTAGTAGGTAAACTTGCTCTTTGAGTTACAGTCACATCTGCTGAAAGACCTAGTTTCGTATAATCCAGTAGTTGGCTCACTGATGATGGTAATGCAGTTGGTACAGAAGACACTAGACTACTTGACATCAAATCACTTCCATTTTCACTTGTCATCGGAGAACTATACATTATGGAACTAGGGAAATTTGGTATTGTGGCGAACGTAGATGAGCTAGAAAGAGATGATGAAGGTGAGTTGGAGTATCGTGAGGCTGTCGTTTTATTGCTTCCAGATCGACCTCCGGACACAGGGGCGGGTTTCTTGAACACGTCACCATCACTTGAAGTTCCTCCAATCATAAAAGACTTGGAGTGATGTTTTGACGTTGAATCCATCAAAAATGGAGACGGCATGATAGGTTGAGAAGTGGGTCTTATAGTCAAATCTCCGCTACTAAATGGTAGCAATGAAGTCCCATTGCCTAAAGCTATTGCTGACGTTCCGGATGGACGCATACCACTAGTTCGTACGGCAAATGGACTAGTAAGGCTATTCAATCCTAAAACTGGAGATCCGCTTGCACTGGCACTTGATGCATTTCTCTTCCTACTAGGACTTGCGTACCTTGCCGATGCGACATCATTCACAATAGCACTAGCTCTTAAGGAAGAAAGAGAAGGATAGCAAGTCGAAGAAAATTGCTCCAAAGACTTGAGACGAGCACTTATAACTTCCTTCTTTACTTCGTGCATCACTTCTTTTCTCATCAGTTTTTCATTTATTTTAAAGATGAGTTTAATGTGTGTTATCTGCAGGACGTAAAAGAAGAGAAAATATATTAGTGACTTTAATATCATTATGATCAATATAATTAATTCAGACTTTTGGTCTTTTCTTTGGCTAGCGAACCTGAATTACACATCCATCGGATAGTTTTGTCATTCCCCCATAAGGCACATGAACATGATCAACGAATATGGAGTGACGACCCTGATTGATAATGAAAAAGTCTCCAAGTCCTCGTATCTGAATTATAGCTTGTCTTCTGGAAATTTTCCCTGATGCACCCTCGAGTGTGAGATCAGCATCAACTTTGTTGTTTGTGCTATGCCTTCCAAGAAGTATCTATTTTTCGTAATGTTTGCAGAAATACCTCAATTATTTTTTTACACTATTACATTTGTATTAGTTTATGCTCATAAGTCGTTTGTGCATAATACATCATCTTTGGCTTTAGCTGTTAAATTACTTATAAATAATAGTTTACCTCTTTGGACCTCATACAGTAACGAACTTGCTTTCCCCGTAGAATAGCGTACGTTTGGTCATCGAATTCCGATATTGAGAATATAGCCTGAAGATCACTGGTTCCATCTGACACCACAAGTTCCTGCATACAATGCCACGATTCGATTTCTTCCTCCAACTGACGGATTTGATGTTTGACCAATCTATGAAAAACATATCATACAAATACATTTAATAAGGACACTGATAAAAATTTTATCATAAAATAATTAAATATAAAACAGAAGGAGGTAGGACATCAAGTGTTTGTGCTTTTGAGGCTCAAATGTATACTTTCAAAACTGAATTTAGTTTGAGTCAACGTACTTGCTTTCGTTTTTAAGCTCCTGGTACACTGCCATATCTGGTAGAGTAGATAAGTATGCATTATCTTGAAATTCAAAGAGACTAAATGGATCCTTATAGTCATGAACTGCGGAAAGCAAAATTAATTTTTCATTTTAATTGACATTCAAAATTATTATTAGATCCAGAGGATCAGTAAAACCCTTTTTAGTATTGTATATGTATTCATTGTATTCTTACCATCTTGACCGTCCAATAAATGAAAATTCTTCATTTCCGTCCAATGCGTCATCAGCTTTCTCGCAGTTCTATACTGAAATACAAGTGGATTATCTTCAAGCAGCTTCGTGAAGGTATTAAGCTCAGGGGTGCCACCGGGAAGCTAATAAATGAGACATGCAAATTCATAAATTATTATCCACAACAACACAACTGACTTTTATATGGCAAATGCTTCTTAAGACTTAACACTTACTTGTCTTGCAGTTCTTAACAAAGCTTCTTCATCTTCACTAAAAAGCGCTTCACTCTGGATTCGATTCTTAATAACAGGGTGCAAATTGTTAATGGCCGTCTGCGCTAGAACACCTGCTTTGTCGTCGTATAGCAAAGTTTCCCATCTATGTGCTACTTCATCAAAGGTGTAAAAGCAGGAAAACTTAGTCCCCGCGAATACATGTTCCAGATTTCCTTTAGTCTAATTCCAATACCACAAAACAACCGATTTTATTGCATTTAGCAAAACTGCTTTAGTGAAATCAGTTTGAGAATATAAATACACTGCACTAGTAATACAACATACCTGGATAATGTTAACCAACAAGCGGTAATCGTCCATTGGAGTCCACACATTGTTTTCAGAGAGATGATTTTTCTTGGCAGTTTCAGATGTCGAAGTTTGAGTCGTTTCTTCCAAGTCTGACCGTTTCTTTCTCGTAAATCGACGTTTATTATCAACATTGCTGCTTGAGCTCATGTACCTTCTACGATACATTGAACTTTTTCCTTTGCCTAATAAAAACGATGGAGTTTGGCCTACAACAGGAGCGGAAAGTGGAGGTGACTTCAAAGACATGGACGTATCACTAAATGACATGTTAGACGCACTTTGAGTCCTCCTCCGACGGTCTTGGTCAACTTCAACAGAAGACTCTGGTTGATATTTAGAAGTAAGCTTGAGCATCGACTTTTGAATTTCGACTAATTTTTGCGCGTACGATCTTGACATGGTAAGACATTTCTCCTTAGATTTCTTCTTTTTCTCTGTAAAAGTCATCAAAGTGAGAAGCTTATCAATCTAACAATTCATTCTAATTAATTTTAATAGAAATTACAGCTAGACATTAACAATAGCAACTTACTCTTCTTGTGCGAATGATATTCATCGAGAAACTCCGAATCTGACTCTGGAGCATTAGCCACAACATAATCAGTTGATGGTTCTTTCAAAATTAGAAGGGTTAGCCGAGGTCGCTTAATAACTTCTTCTATTTCGGATGACGTAAACTCCATTGCAGTGGAGTTAATTTGTTGTGGGGATGAAATTTCCTCAAACTTTTCATTATTTCCAGCAGAGCCAGGAGTTTTATCGGCACTTTCTGTATTTGAAACAGCATCGCCGGACGGGTCCTTCTCGGAAGACTGCTCGTCTTCCTGCTTGGAGTTTGATGTCCGCACGCTCCCATCACTCCCAACGAGCCCAAGAGTTGGTACAAAAGTTCGCCCAATCACCAGGTCTCTTTCCGACTCCATCTTCCACCCTTGATTGAGCACTTAACACTGCACTTGACTATCAACTGTAAAACATGGAATATTTAAAACTGATTTTGATTTGTTTCCGAAATGACGGAAGATCTCACTCCTAACACACCACACCACCCCTCTCCTCGTCTTCTTAAGATATGTCCCGAGTTTTAAATGATCATGCCATTTGTGATGCGACTTTGACTTCTTGATCACTGATCGAATTTGCAAGTGATTCCACTTTTTCTCGTCACACTATTATTGACAACTGACTGCACTAGAAATAATCAAGTAGAAGATCGTTATTTCGCCTGAAGACGGATCGTTATGAATGAAGAATCGTTAATTTAGTTCCCTTCGTACAATCCAAAACTTAAACGGAGTTTGATCCTTGATGACTTTCTTGAATTTGAAACAATTGAGATAACATTTTTTAAATTATCAGATTACATTAAACTCAACGCAACGGTTTCAACTGCTGAATCAAACAAACAAACAAAGCAAAGTAAACTATAACTTGTGTTTTGAAAAAGTAAACAAAACACTTTGCCACAATATTCAATATTCACCATTCAAAGTTCAAACAACAAACAACACAACAATGCTATGAATGAAACAACAGCAGAAACAGAGTAGGAGTACTTTTTGTGGTGGTGGAGCCGAGCAGCAGAGTGTATTTCGTAAACTCTTTTTAATCCCAAACGTAATTTGATTTACGCGCTTTCCCATCGAGCTTCATCAAGGACAACGTTTTCTCATGTGCTCTTTCAATCTTCATCCTTTCTTAGAATCTCCGTTGTTCAAGCAAAAATGCCAATAATAATTTGCATCGCATGCAAAAAACGAACAAAACAGGTAGGCGTCAGAATCAGAATTGCTAACTCTAATTCTACAATTAATTAATGAAAGAACTATCGATTTATTATATAACATTAATAATCATAATATATTAAAATTAATAGACTGATGAAAGTTTTGTGTCTTGATGAACGAAACGAATAATAACGAATAAAAAATGACAACCTTGATTAGAAACACTGGAACACAAATTCTCCATTTTATTGATCAATATTTAAATTATAAGAAAACAAACCATTAAACACGAAAGGTTAAACGTATAACGTATGCAATACATGTACTTGGGTAAAATGTGTGTACTGAAATTTTTAAATAAGTAATAAATACAGCTCAATCATTTTACTGTGAAAAAAAGGTTTTTTAAATAATTATATAGGGCTAGACTTATCATGATATGTACTCCCTATGCCCTATTCAATATATGCTAGTAAAACGTGTTTAGAATATTGTCTTAAGTTAGATAACTTACAAGCTTTATAAAAATATTGTTTTGGTACATTACATTTAGTAATTAGTAATAATTAAACAAGTAGTATTTTTGGTAAAACTTCTTGGTTAAGGCTCGTTCAAGTGATTCATTCGTACCGATGTAATCTGTCAGAATATCTGTAATTATTTTTAATAAGGCAAACGTCAACTTCTAATAAATCCAGATTTATCATACAAACACTTATAGTACAAGCAAACAAGTATGTAACTCATCGATAAATAAATCGCATCGATTCTTGATTAACGAGTATAATAAAAACTCAACGTTTTGTTTCTTTTCATAGCTTTCATATACATATAATTTAAATATGATAGTTCTTGTAGCTATAAGTTTAACTTTTAGATTTCTGATTAT
The DNA here is from genome assembly GCA_034700605.1 of Willowsia nigromaculata. Taxonomy (NCBI): domain Eukaryota; kingdom Metazoa; phylum Arthropoda; class Collembola; order Entomobryomorpha; family Entomobryidae; genus Willowsia; species Willowsia nigromaculata. The sequence goes on from JAQIXX010001190.1 coordinate 29,970, forward strand.
AAATAAATAGAGTTATAAATTACGGTGCAATATATGCATGCTTGCTTACGATTCCTTTTACTTGAGAAAACCAGTTTAAATATTGAGTTGAAAAGCAGTAACGGGGAACCATAAGTAAATACTTAGCTCTCTATCAATTATTACAATTATAGAACACGCATATACATAAAAAATTGAAATATTTTAAATTCTGGCCGGTAACAGAACAAAGGATAGGCACACTCATATTATTATTTAATATCAATAATAATTGTAACTAAAATGAATTGCATACAAATGTTTTCAGTGTCAATAACTAAACAAAGCACTGATTCCACGGTCTTCCTCCAACGTTTTTTATTAAAGTCAATGTCCATTTTTTTCAATTTTAAATCCTGTTAGTTGGCCTATCATATAGTATACAAGTGAAGTACACTACTGAGCGTTTCTTCTGAATTTGTATTATTCGCAATCGCAACGGGTTCCCTTTTCTAAACACTTCCTAACTATCGAATTATCAGTATCTAAAGTGAAACCTTAGTGAAACAATCAAGGTTTTAAAAACGACCACCCATCAATTAACGTCTAAGCTTGCTCACAGTCGTAAAAAGGGCGACAATGTAACAAAACGATTTGCGATATAGTCTCAAGATGCTCAAGAAATAAAACTAATCTTATAGTAAGTAGTCTCTGCATAGGTAGTTACATTTGAATAACATTAATTGACAACTTTAAATAACATCATTTTATATTATCATCATTCAAGGTCAAAGATCAGTTACATTTCCGAGTAGTCAAAGCCCACACAATCGGTTATCCTACTTCTGTACCAGCAGAGAACCAAACAGTTGAAATGCAGAGTGATAATGGTATGTATAAACACTACTAACTATTAGTTGTAGTTCACTTTTATACACCTGCTTTCGTTCTCTCATTTCTCAAGAAAATTGACGATTATTAGGACACCAATCATAGAATATTAGGTAGGTTAGATACACCCCTTATAATTACTTACAGGGTCAGTAAACCTGATTATCATATCAAATAAATTATTACGTTATTACATACACGTACATAAATACATACAACTAGCAACTATTTCAATTACGCGTAAAGGTTCCAAAACCTCGGAAAGAGAAAAGAGTGCTATCATTATTGTCCATTCTACCTACATTTCCATTTTGAAGTACAAGTAATTTTTATAGTTTTCTTTCTTTCTAATAATATGAAACTGCTGCTACTCCACATCACGATTTATTTAGGACCCCACAATATTGAAACAAGAAGTTTCTTTTTAGTTTCAGTACCTACCTACTATTCATGATCATCAAGATCAAACCATGCTTTATTTTCTAACGCGTTGTGCATATTTCAGGATAACTTTTGCTATAATTTTGAACGATATGTGGTGGTGTCTAAAATATGTTACATAACTACATTTTAATCACTTTTTATATGATTGTAGGGGTCTGTATTTAAATGCTTGGTCAGTCACACATCTTCTAACAAACAAAAATTGATCCAACTTCAACAAAAAAAACTTTTACAAAAGTTTAACCAGTAGCAAGGTTTCTGGACAAACACACTCGTACTTATCCAATATTTGGAGCTAACCCTCACTGAACTAACTGCTGCTTAACTTTCTTAGTCTTCAAACACACTTTAAGGGTTCCCCCATAACAGTTAGTAAACTTTGATTTAGGAGGACGCCTGGCTGGCAGGTATTACTAAAATTAATACTTGGATAATATTGTGGCAAGCCATAGTGTATTTCACCTTAAAATATTGATAAGTTTATTCTTGGCGGCTTCTCCGTTTTCTAGGTGTCTCAGTAGCCCCCTCTTCGTCGTTTTCCACGGCCGGCTCAGTAATATCTGCAAAAAGTAATTTACATGATGTAAATTGATGTAGATGTTATCATCGATATCATAACCCTGATATTAATGTTCATTAAACCTTTATTTGAAGCCTTTGACGCATTGGACATGGTTGATGCTTTTCTTCCTCTTTTAACCGGGTTGACTTTTTCCTGCTCTTCCAACTCAACTTCAGAATTACCCTGATTTCTCCTCCTTCTAGATTTTGCAGAAGTTTCAGTGTCAGTTCCAATATCATCCTGGGTAGCCTCTTTGTCACTTTTGGTTGATGCTGTTGATCTAGCTCGTTTTCTTGTGACTGCAGCATTACTCGTGCTTTTATTTGTGACAGCTTCAGCATCCTTTTCGTTGGCCTCAGTAATGTCGATTACATTGTTTGTCGAAACATCTCCTGCGTCTCCATCATCATTTTGTACGTTATTTCCGTTTCTTTCAGAATTAGCACAGTCCTGCGTCTTTTCAGATTCTGATGCTGTGTCATTACTTTTTCTAGGACTACGCTTTGAAAAATACGATGTGATTAAAGAGTTGCGCGGGGAATCTTTGCTTTCAGAACTTGTGCTTCTTCGGCTCTTGCTTCCTGGAGGTGCGGGATTCACATCATTTGATACTTTTTTGTTGGCAGCACCTTTTTTGGGAGTCGGTGTTACTTCTGGTGTCTCCTTTTCTACAGAATTCGCTTTTAAGTTCTTAGGGGCCGGCTTGGACGGAGATTTAGTGGGACTATCCTTCCTTTTAGTTGGTGTCATAACTATTAAATCATCAAACTTTTTGGGCTTCCTAATTGTCCTAGTTCTCGATCGCAGAGGCTCAGCATCCCCTTCTACAGTAGTGGATGGAGTTTCCGGTTGCTTATCAAGCTTATCTTTGGTGGGAGTCGTATTAACGGCATCATCATTACTTTTTCGAGATCCCTTACGGGAACTTGGTGCATCATCGGATGGTTTAGGAGTTTCAGCAGCTTGCTTTGGGGATTGATTCCGCTTATTAGTTGTAGTTGGCTTGTTTTTGGAAGGACTCTGAGTTTTTGGCTTCTTTGCTTGGCGAGTTCGTCTAGTAGTTCCCTCTATAAAACAAGTTTAAAAAAATTATTACTTGAAACTCACTGTTTGAATTTCTTTATAGCATAATAATATAACATCACGGTTCAGCTTCCAAACTAACCTTTCTTTTTTGTAGGTTCAGTAGCGATCACTAACTTTCCTTCATCATCATCAGATAGGGGTACATCCGGTAAAGCCATTTCCATTTCATCGTCACTGTTGTCAGCTTCTCCCTTATTAGCAATAGGAAAATTCATTTTCAGGACAGTTTCAAGACTTTCTGCGGTTTTACTAGATATGGATGCCCCAAATTCATCGTCGGCACTTGCACCACTTGTGTCTAAATAAGATGCAGTAAGACAATCGGTATGGACCCATCCCAAAGCTTGCATGGCATCCAACAATTCGTCAGAAGTGATTCCTGGTGGAGTGTTCATTTGTCCAGTATAAGCAAGACGTACCAAGGTGCTTACTATTTCTTTGGTTAAGTCTGGCACGGATATATAAATTGGGAACCAAGGTGGCTATAAAAAGAAATTATTCCAAGGATCAATACATATTTGCTCAAGATTCATTTCTAATCATATTCAATTATTAATATGGTAGACAAAACAAAAGTTATATTTACCTGATCGTCTTGCATCGCCATAATATACTTAGATGCGTTACTAATGACAAGCCGATGAGCTGGGATTTCACCATCTTGACAGATGAAGAATAGGTCACAGCGCTCTTCATTGGCGTACTCTTCATTAAATCCATACAGCTTATCAATATACGCGGTTTTCGGACAATCGCCCTTTCCTGTCGTGTCCTCATCCCCTGTCAAAGTTTCATCATGATACGTTAGCAGGACCATATTGATGACCCCTGGACACTGCAACACACAAAAAAAGTATATATAAAAATTCATAAAAAGATAATAATGCACATGTACAATAACAGCTACAAAAGTTTCTAAAAAAATGCCATCAGTAATCATTGATATTAAAGACATCCATACCTTTTTGACCCTAACTGTTGATAATGTAAATTTCAGCTTTTGTGTATGTCTTTATATGCCGAATATACTTTTTGATAAACTAAACTTTTATCTCGATCTCTCGATGAAAATCCTTTCCACGAAATACATATCAATTAATCGAAATGGAGCAAATCATTTTTGTACTTCCTTTGCACGTGAAACTAAAGATTGGCCTGATCCACAAATCCTAATTTGTCACACAAGTTCTGTCCACCAACAATTAAAAATATTAATTTTCAAAGCTGATGATAGAGAAATATTATAACTGCTTTAATTTTTCAATGCACCCATACACAAACATGGTCTGTTGAATAGTGTGTTTAGCGTGTTTGTTTATAAAAACACAACAACACTAAAACTGCACTTTTCAGAGACTTCTTCCTGAGTCAGTCAGTCTTCTCTCAACAACTCAAGCCACCGATTCACCGCACACAAACCAGCTAAGAGCCAAGCTAGCTAAGTTCGCCAACCAACTAGCTTACTTACAACACAACAAGAAAAAGATTCTGCTTCTGAAGCCGACGTCCATTGCATATCCTAAATACCCAGAAAGAGCCCCCACAGCACCAATTTTTGTTACTCTCCAGCCATTGTTAAACCTACAGTTTGCTGGCTCTGCATTTCCACTCCATATACAAGTGCATACCCTTCAGGCTGAAGTAAGAATATGGCGTTTGTTAATGTAGCATAAATTTAAACTGCTAAATACGTTTGAGCCAGGTTAAAAGATTTGTAAGTGACCAATTTCAATCTAATCTTCACAAAAATTTAAGATGATACAACTTGAAGCAAAATTCATGAATTTTGTTCTCTGAAGGGTAACGATTTTGTGCTGTTACAACATAGTTTTCCCGTTTATGCAAGAAGTATGGCTCGGTATTTCTTGTAGGCTTTTCACTATCAGAATTCCACCTTTACTACAAAATTTACATGCATTTTTACCATAGACATCTCATATTCTCATAGCCAATATAGACAGGTTAGGTTAGAAGATGATCAAGATGAGAATGTGCATGAAGGAAAACTCCTACCAGAGAAGCACAACAATCAGGTAATCGTATCTTGTTCATGTATGTCGTTTCTGTGAGCTTTTAATACAATGCTCCAGCCTTACACACAGTCAGTCAGTCATCATCATCATCAATTTAAAAACTTGTATTTAGCATCGAAATCCAAAACTGCAACATTGGGAATACATGGCAAATCATGCTCGTGTATATGAGTTGAATTGAGAGTTGTTGTGAAACCAACATCACATTCACAGGCCAAAAGAGAAGCAAGAGAAAAAAACTTGTGTATCCTTCCTTTACCTTTTTGTAGACGATGTAGACTCAACTGTTCCCCATCCAGTTAATGATGTAGAGTTGAATTTAAAATTCAATGAGAACACTATGAGTACTCGCACTTGATATTATTCTACACACAAGAGCAATGGCATACCAAAGAAGAAAAAAAAAGTTAAAAAACTGCTGACTGTCTGATCGTAGTAGATGGAATGTATGCTCTCTTTACACTGGGATAAATAGGTTGGTGTTCTATACCTTCCTTAATAAAAATTCAATCCAATTCACCACACCAGATGCAAAAGCCAAAATGCCTTAATGTTAATAGTTGGTTTTGTAGCACATACCACAACAACAATTAATTGTGTGGCTCTTAATACAAGGTTAAATTACACACCACAATTAAATAGAGATATTTAAGAGATCATCTGTTGGCTAAATTGTTCTGGGTTCAGTTCTTAGTTTTCCCATCTTTACCTCACTCAAAAGATTCCTATCATCCCTCATTCCTACCCGTGGTTTTATTTGTATTTCTAATTTTAATAATAAAATTATTTCTTTCCTTTACACAAATTTTTAAGTTAGGAAGGAAAAGGCTTTTTGAATTCTTGGTTGGATAAGGTTTCAAAATGGAGTAAAAGTTTAAATATTGCATTTTGCAAATAAAAAAGAAAGTTGAGTGGGTGGTTGGTTAATGGAGTGGCGAGTTGAGTGTTCGTTTGAAAAATCTTTCATTCATGTAGTCAGAGTGTTCAGTGTTTTGGTTTGTTTGTAAACACGTAATCATATGGAATGTGTTCGTGGAAGAGGTCATTGTATAATAGGTAGTGTTATTGTTTGTTTTGATTGGAAGCAGCTCGACTTGTTATCAAATAAAATCAGCTGTGTTAAATCTTTCATTTTGCAATTCACATGAACTGAATCGCGTAATCAGTGAAAATGCATCAAATCATTTTTTGGTAAGTCACTACCAGTCAATAATATGCTTTTAAAATTGTAACTTCAGGGAGACTTTCTAAAAGCACATTTGTGTGTCCTATTAAATATTAAAATACAATAGTTAATTGTGCGGTTCAATTGTAATTGACAATTGAGATTGATAAGAGTTATTAACAACAATAGTAAAACAGGAGAAAATGAGAATGTATTGTAAGATTTTAAAAGTATTGTGTAATAGAATCGTTTTGATAATGTATAATAAGTGGTTACAAGTACAATGCACAATTCAAGAGAATTAAATATTTGTATTACAGTGCAGTAAGATAAGATGGGTTATTTGAGGCTGGTGTAAATAAAGTAAGTAGTCGTATAGTCTAGAGTTGCGATCTCGACCTATTTCTAATCACAATCACACAAGATCACAGAGGTTTGAAACTGCCATATACATAGTTAAAGTTAGATGATGTTGAGATGAGTATAGAATTTTCAGTTGTTGCATACAAACACGCTGCACTTTTTGCACAGGTGAGGACCGTTAATCGTAATTAAATTAATGAATTTGTGTATTTTTTATCTAGGGCGCAATTCCAAAGTTGATGAACTGATTGTCGGGGTCAAGAGGGTTTGATTCCTGCACTCCTTTCAAGTTTAATATAAATGGTGCAAATTAATTAGAGGAAAATGGACGTACGAATCACCTGCCCAATCTGTGGCCAAGCAGAGGTCGACTGTTTACCCGATCATTTACAATCTCATTCGAAACAATCGCTTATCGATATCTTGTTGCTGCAACACCAGCAAATTCGTCGTCAGTTGGTTACACCAAATCCGTCTGTTCATGTAATTTCGCGATCAGAAGGTGCAACACAAGGCAGCAACGTTTCAGATACTCGTGGAGGAGGAGGAACTACACCATTACTTTTGGAATTCCAGCCTACCTCTGAGGGTACTGAAGACGGGGCAACTAAAGATCCCGAAATTGAAATCAAGACAGAATTGTCTATTTTGCATGGTTCAGATAGCCATGAGGTTTCAGCTAGTTCCTTATTGCATATTGAGTTTGGAAACGAACCTGTTACAGTTGCGTCTTCTCGGAATCAGAATGCAAGCTCCAAATCAAAATCGCAGCCTGTTGTTAAAGTAGAAGCAAAAGCTCCTGTCAATCACTCGACTAAGGACTCAAGGTCTTCCGGGAAAAATGGACAACCTACATTTATATTGGTAGACCATGGCTCTACTAAACCTGGGCCGTCCAGAAGGCGAACTTCTGAAGATCGGGCGGTAGAAAGTGGCAAGAGTAATGGTACC